>VDFB02105785.1:269535944-269583375 GCA_007258455.2 Sequoia sempervirens | reverse complement strand
TCATCCAATGTGGAGAATAATGCAATGCCAAATGCATGGATAGACTTTTAGTTTTATTAGTCTATTTTTAGTTATAGTGAACTATGTATTAGTGGAGTTCTTTTATATAAGCATGAATAAAGAAATAGTTGTATAATGCTTGCACATAAAAAAAAAATTTCTATTAGTTTGAGTTCTCTATTTTTTTCTAAGTTAATTATTTTATATCTTTGTTATTTTTTTCATAGCCCATTGAAATAGTTGTATAATGCTTGCACATAAAAAAAAAATTTCTATTAGTTTGAGTTCTCTATTTTTTTCTAAGTTAATTATTTTATATCTTTGTTATTTTTTTCATAGCCCATTGGTTCACGAATAAGGCTTGCTTTTAGATTCTTCATTTGGTAGCATAGCAAGTTTTTTTATGTAATCATGTCAAGTTCTAACTCTTTGCCAATTCTTGAATTAAATGAAAGTGACTATGAATATTGGTGCATCAAAATGGTGACCTTTTTGATTGGGAAAGATTTGTGGGAGATTGTAGAAATAGGTTATGAAGAGCCAAAAGATTGGAGTTCTCTTAAAACCAATGATATAACAACTAAGAAGGAGGATAAAAAGAGGAACTATCAATCCTTATTCCATATTCAAATAGCTCTTGATAAGAGCTTATTTTTTAGAATTGCAAGTACAAACTCAACTACAAATTCTTGGAAGAATATAGAAGAATCTTACCAAGGCAATGACCAAGTCAAGGTTGTTAAGATGCAAATGTTGAAGAGAGACTTCAAAAATTTGAAGATGCAAAAAATAGAGAAAGTAAGTGATTATTATGTAAGATTCAATGATGTGGTTAATTAAATGGTCACTCTTGAAGAAACTATAAGCAATGAGGTTGTAATTAAAAAGATTTTGAGGTCTCTAACATCAAGGTGGAGCCATGTTACTGTAATCATTGAAGAAAAAAAGGATTTGTCTACCCTTCAGTTTGGTCAATTAGTTGGATCTATAATGTCTCATGAAGAGAGATTGAAAGATTCATTTGGAGAAAGTGATGAGAAATTTTTTTCTTCCAAACTAAAAATTACAAAGAATGAAGATATCAATTAAAATTAGAATTATTCAAGAGGAAATAGAGGAAGAGATGTTCAAGAGGAAGAGTTGGAGGAATATTTGATAAGATAAATATCTAATGTTATCATTGTAATAGGTATGACCACTTTGAAAGGGAGTGTAGATTAAAAGACAATAATATTAATACAACTTTTCAATAAGCTCAAGAGGGTGATGAGTCTCCTCCAAAAAAAAAATTTTATCTTATGACAAAGCTGAAAATGATAATAAAAATGTTTGGTTTCTAGATTTGGGATGTTCTAACCACATGTTAGGGAATGAGAAGATTTTTCTATAATGGATGAAAGTTTCAAATCCAAGATCAAGCTTCATGGTGACAAAACATTGGAGGTTGTTGCAAAAGGAGCTATGAAAGTCCCTACTAAAGAAGGTATAAAAAGTGTTAAGGACATTTATTACATGGCTTAGGCTCTAGGAAAACTCACCACCATCAATTCATCAATGGAAAATTCACTGTCAACAATTTACCACAGACAAATTACCCCCACCAACAATTTACCGCATTGGAAAATTAACCGCCAAAAATTCATGCAATTAATTTTTCACGTGGTGAATTGTCATGGCAATGAATTTTCCCATGGTGAATTGTTGGTAGTGAATTTTCCATCAGTGAATTATTAGCAGTGAATTTGTTGTATGCCTTATTACACTCCACTGTATTAAAGCATAATCTATTGAGTGTTGGATAATTATATGTGAAAGATTATAGGGTGGTGTTTGGAAATCAACAATACATAATTTATGATAAAAATCAAGGCAATAGGGTGGTTACAGTTGTGCCTATGTAAAAAAATAGGATGTTTCTATTAAAGTTTGGAGAGCATAGCGACAATCTTTCTAATATGGCATACGAGGACAAAATTTGGTTGTGGCATCACAGGTATGGGTGTAACTATGGGAAAAATCTAGGTTAGCAGATTAGTGCATAAAAAACCAAAACCCAAAGTAAATAATGAAGCAAAAAGGAGGAAATAACATGAAAACAAAAGGAAAGAGTTTTCCAAAAGTCTTCAACCTCCATGATTGAAATCCATTACACCTTCTCTATTTGCTGCAATATGTAGTTTTCCCTCAACTTTTGTGTGAGCAATCTATGACTATGTCGAGACCTAACCAAATGTTGAAGGATTTGATCACAAATGCAATACTATGCCACTATGCAACTAGTAAAAAAAGACTAAAGTATGCCTAAAGTATGCCAAAATGCCAAGATACCAAAATGCTAAGATGTCAAGAGTGCCTAAAGCAAGATTGCATGAGGTGACAAAATGAAAGCAAAATTGTCTTTTTATAGAAAATGCAATTTTGAATGAATAGCCAAGATTAAAAGTTGAAAATTTCCCTAGACTCAATGGACAAGATTAAATATGACAACCCACAATTAGGGTTAGGGAAACATTAAGGTGAATTTAAAATGAGTGGACAAGATTTGATTTTAGAAAATCAAATCATGCGTTGACAATGCATGTGACAAGGAGATAAGATTGGCATAGAAAAAGAGGGAGCTAAAAAATCAAATAATATTAAAAATTACTTGATTTATGGAGGAAAATACTATTTTGAATTAAAAATTAATTTAATTCAAAAAGGTGGGGCCATGTGACAGTAAATAATTAATTTGAATTATTTACTAAAAGAGGGAAAATTAGAAAGTCGGACCATTTTAAATAAATGTCTTTATTTAAAATGGGGAAAATGCCAAGGTGGATAATAATTAAATAAATTAAAGAATTTATTTAATTATGAGAAGACATTAATGACGTATTTAAATAAATAAGTAAAATTTATTTATTTAAATAATCAGGAAGAATTATGGACCAAGATAATTAAATAAATTAAGGAATTTATTTAATTATGGAAAGACATTAAAGAACTAGTAACACATTTAAATAAATAAATAAAATTTATTTATTTAAATAATGAAGAGGAATAAAAGACATGAATTAATTAAATAATCACGAATTATTTAATTAATAGTTGAAAGTGGACAAAGGACATAATTAAATATTTTAATTATGTTAGGAATAATGTGGCAAAAATAGAGCTTGCAGGCCTAGGTCATTTTTATGTGTCTAAAATTTGCCCCTCTTTATCATAATGTAGCCTGTCATATTGTGACAAAGAAAAATCAGTCATAAACATGCCCTAGGGAAGGTATGGAGTATTTATGCCCCCTTGGGAAATTTTTCAAATTTTGGCCCGGTGACAAAAAAATTTGGAAAGTGTCCCGACAAGCTAATTTGATGACTAGAAAAGCAATGGTGCAAGCAGTTTCATATTTCAACATGTTTAAAGTGGCCAAAAGGTAGGTCAAAAGAGCCTTCAGTAATAAAAATTTGAAGAAAATCCCACTTTGACCCTATAAATAGGTTGAAAATGGGTAAAAGTTAATTCATTTTCACTCACACTTGTAAATTTGGAGAGCTTAGAGCTAGGCGATCACGTGCAAAGATGGTGATTCCAGTGATTGAGCACAGCATATACATTGTCTAGACCTTCAGATGGCCAGAGGGAGCAGAGGCACCGGTAAGTACACCTTGCCCACTTTGTACTTTTATCATATTTCGTGCATTTTTAGGGTTTTTAGGAAGGTCAGTGAATACGCCACAATGCATATGTGTTCCTGTAAGTTGCATTTGTGATCATGTTCAATGCATTTGATGCGTCACAATGCAAATGGAATAGGTCCATTAGGTTTACAATTATTTGTGACGCATTTTCCAAATTTCAAGATGCATTAACAATATTGCAACGCAAGTGATAGGTACAGCGACACATTAGCAAGATTGCAACACATACGTGAAGCCAAGTGATGCATTTGACTTTGACCAAGGTTGACCAGAGTTGACTTAGGTTTAGGCTCACTTTTGGCTTATGTTTAATTAGATAGATGGTAACAATAATTTTTCAAGAATGTGTTAATGCTTGTTTCTACATGTGCAGAAACAACTACCACTGATCTATACGCGCAAGTTCAGGCCATCGACTTATGCATTTTGGGATCAGCTGATGGATCAGGAGCAGAGATGATTGATGTGGCTAGGTTGTATTACATCACCTATATTCCCATTATCTAGGCTAATAGGGGGTTATTGACAACACTAGCGGAGAGATGGAACTCAGAGACCTGTTCTTTCCATTTGCTGATGGGAGATGCCACTATTACTTTGGAGGACGTGTATAGGATTTTGCATATTCTAATTAGAGGAGAGTAGGTGGTGTATGATCCACATTGAGGAGTGTAGGCTATGAATGAGCTATACAAGGAAGATGATGTCACAAGCCTTGGTGTTGAGGGATATGAGATTCGGTGGGAGTACCTAGTGGAGCACTAACCATGGTGGGATGCCATGTTATGCACTTTGATTGTCGGAGTCTTGATTCTAGATCATCGAGGACATGGATTCCTAATTGAATTGGGAGATGTTCCAGTGCACATGTGACAGGATAGGACATTTCTTGCATGGGGGCCTTGTTTGCTTGGTATGTTATATCATCAGTTGCACGAGGTAGCATACATGGGTGTGAGTAGCATTTGTTGTAGGATGACATTGCTGATGATCTAGGCTTGGGAGCACATTGCTGTCTTTCAGTCGTCTATTCAGAGACCACAGCTAGCAGAGGGGATGTCATATGTGTACTTGTATGTGCGTTCTTTACAACAGACAAGAGTTGGAGAGATAGACCTCTATCAGCATTAGATAGACACCATGACTTCATTTTTTTGGAGGTCGTACAGGGAATGCATGCAGTGGGCTAGAGAGGGGGATCATTTAGCATTTTTTAGATAGTTTAGATATCTAATTGGATGGAAAATATAGTCTCATCTAATTATAGAGATGTACCTTTCCTAGTGGGTACTTTGTTAGTTTAGGGAGTAGCAGGTTGTGCCTATGGGTATGGAAAAGTACGCTAGATCATCATGAGAGCCTGTGTAGGGTCCCACCATATTAGTACCATTTGATGAGTAGTAGATAGATGGGTTGGTGGCGTAAGCATGGGGTTAGAGTGGAGGTCCTACAAATTCAAAGATGATTGCAGATTTTGATTTGTGGTGGTAGACTCACATAATGATTCCCTTGACCAATCTCAATGGAACAACACCTGTGGATCACAGATCAGTTATACTGCGGGTGTAGCAAGGAGGCTAGAGGGGTAGTGGGAGAGGTAGATATGGAGGCTGAGGTGATGCGGGGAAAGGAGATGAGGGGAGGGTGGTGGATATGGAGGAGGAGATGATGGGGGAGATGGTGGTGGTGGCGGGAGGAGGAGGAGAGGAGGGGACGGAGGGAGATAGGTGAATAGGGTGATAAGTGGGTGGAGAGGGTATCACTAGATGCCATTCGTGGGGTGTCAAAAGAGGAGGAGAGAGAGGAGGTAGTCAGATAGGAGGAGGTGAGACAGGAGGAGGAGAGATAGGAGGAGGAGAGACAGCTAGAGGTAGAGGGGAGACTAGAGGAGGTGCACATAGCAGAGGAGGCTCCAGATGTCGAGGGAGAAGAGGAGGGAGTTGGTGATGATGATGATGATGAGCTGGAAATTGGTGATGAGATGGATGAGGTAGAGAGGTAGCTCTGAGAGAAGATGATAGATGGGGATCAGGACATATTCGAGGTTCCTCTATTTCCACGAGATGCCAAAGTGGACAAGAGACTAGCAAACATGTAGAGGAGGCTAGATAAGGCCATGACAAAGATCAAATTTATATGGGAAGAGCTTGAGGTTAGATGCGTTGAGCGAGATCAGGAAGAGATTCAGTGACGGGAGACAAAGAACTGGTGTGCCATATTTGCTCAGTTATGCATAGGGCCAGTTGCAGATGTTGCTAGGGAGCTAGCTAGGGTCAGCATGAGTAGGGGCCAGTAAAAAATGTTATATGAGAGAGAAGTGCCAGCTGATCAGAGGGAGCCAAGGTTATCGAGATCTTACAACAAGACAAGGACAAGATTAGGGAGTAGCAGTCACACTCACATCAATTGTAGCCAGAGTAGTGTGGGTGGGTCTACATCCTCAGGACATTCATCAGGCCACAGGTCTCATCATTCTCACAGGAATTCTTCTTCAAGACATAGTTCTAGCCATAGCCATGGGTCATCTGGTTTAGAGCACAAGACAAATCATAGTCAGTTGTTGATTATAGATCCATCAGCCTCTCAGACTCGGGTTGTCATTACCATGATGGCATCAGTATCAGTTCCTATCACCGAGCATTAGTCACTGCGATCTTCTCCTTGAGGGGATGAGGAGAGCACAACTTAGGAGAATTTGACATTATGTTATAGACATTATGTTATAGACATTATGTTATGACACTTTATATTTTTGACCATCGAGCCTACAAGCTCTATTTTTGGGATATCTCGTGACTCTTATCTTGTGACATTATTTTTTGAGATTATATATGATGCAGTTTTGATGTGGCCTATATAATTTATGTTAAGTGATGATGCATTATGTGTTGATTATATTCTTTTATGATGATGATGATGTATTTTATATGCTATTTTATGCATTCATTTATGATAGCTACTTATGATGAGATTCCATGATGATATGATGGTTATTTATGATGTTCTATATGGATGCCTAATATTTTGATTGGAATGGATGCCATTTTTATGAGTATAGATGTATCTGATGAATGATTATATATGTATGAAAAATGCAATATGTGATGTCTTATGATCTGATGCCTATTTATTAATGGTATGGATGACGTGTAGAAATGTTAAATGCACTTTTATGAACTATATGAATGAAAATGTATGAATGCAACTAAATGAATGACTATATGTACATGTGTGATGAACTAATGCACTATCTATATGGTCATGTATGTATTTTTATTTTTGTATGTCACATGATATCATTAGAAGATGGAAGAGGAGAAATGACAAGAAAAAAGATGTATGTTAGTGCCTAGACCAAATCCTTCAACATATTACCATAGGACTAAAAATTGTTGCTCTTAATCATCATTGGGTGGATTATTGTAATGGCCAACAAACACCATGATATGACATAGATCGATGGTATGCAAGTTTGTACCATCACATGAGACAAGCAGTCGAAGACAAGAATGATCATGAATAATACTAAGAGCATGATTGTCCTAGTCTTTATGTCACAATCAATCAAAAACAAGAAAGACAAGAAAGATAAGTCATGAAACGTCATTGGTCCTCTAAATCTTGTTACCAGGACATCCTCCAGGAACTAGCAACATGACTGCATGAAAAAGATAAGACATTTCAATCATCATGAGATGCCATTTCTTCTATAAATCTTGCTACTAGGACATCGTGGAGAAACAAGTAGCATGATGAAAGATCCAAGGAAAAATGCCAAGATAATGTTTTCCAAGTGTGTTTCAATGTCAAATGTTTTAATGTCAAAATGTCGAGTGTCTAAATGTCAAGATGTCAAGTGTTGTCGATGTCAAGATGCTAGGTTTATTATAGTGTCGAGATGTTAGGTGTCAAGTTTTGATGATGTCTAAATGACAAATGCCAAGGTTGTTAGGTAATGCCAAATTCAGGAAGGACACATCCTGAATGATGTCAATATCAAGATGAATGATCCTCAAATGTCAAACGAATCCCTCAAAATGCCAGATGATGGTGATGATGCCTAGGAAGAACTCATTCTAAGGCACAAGCAAATCATAAAGGAGATCCTTCAGAAGGATACATTTGAAGAATAACCAAGAGTTGATAGTTTGATTAGTTTTGACTGAGTTTTACTTGCTTCGATAGAGTTGACTTGTTTGACTAAGTTGACTACATGTTGTTATTAACATGTTGATGTAATTGACATGTTGATTAGATAATTGGAAAAAAAATTCTTAGGAGTTTTCCCATTTTGAAATGATTTGTTTGACTTGAATACATTTGATGTGTGTGTTAGTGCAATGTTATGAACCCTAATAGACTAACCTAGTGTGGCCTTGGGGGCTCATCAATTGATGGCCTTTCCTACATCATACACTCAGAGACCTCATAGTTCAACATGAGCAGTGACTTTGTCGAAATGACAAAAGATTGAGTCATGATTTTATTTTGAAAAACCTAAAAGGACTGACCTAATGTCTCAGGGGCCCGAAAATGAGCTTTGCCTATGTAGCAAGTGTGCAGAGACAACGTAGTTTGAAAAATGACAAAGACTTGACCAACATGACCAACTTGACAAGATACAACTCTATTTTTGGGATTTTTGGAAGTTATTTGGATTTTTTTTCTTTTTGCCATATTTTGATTTTTTGGATTTCTTCAAGATGTTTTTCAATTTTTAGGTCTTTTTTAGGACATTTGTGATTTTTAGGTATTTTTTCGGGACATTTTATGATTTTTAGGTATTTTTTTAGGACATTTTATGTTTTTTATGTCTTTTTTTATTTTTAGGTCTTTTTTCAAGACTTTTTTTATTAACAGGACCATGTGCAATACCCACTACAGTTAGGTGATAAGGATTTCCCCTAGTCATGTCCAATACTATCCAAGTTTGAAGGATGTGAAAAGGAGGTGCTTGGGGTGATAGATGGATGGTATGTAGGATGTGATGTCAACCATTGTCATCCATGGAAGGAAATGAAAGGGAATTGTGATGGGTGTCATGATAGTGTCAGAAAAGAAGGTGTTTATTATGAACAAAGGTAGATAGAGAGACAGTGGATGGCAGAGCAAGAATTGACTACACATGGCACCTATTTGCCAGGTTTACACCGTGGTACCTATCCAAAGTGCCTATTTACCAGGTTTTCACCATTGGACGAATTATTTCTCTTTACTATTTTTGTCATTTTTTTTGGTGTCACCAAGACGCCTTTTTACCCTATTTTCATCAGGGTGATGATTTTTTATATTTTTCATTTTTTTTATTTTTGATGGTTTTCAGCCTGCCTCTCTAATGCTATGAATAGAACTTTTAGAGATGAAGACTGTTGATGGGCTCTATCAATTTTTCATTGTCTGGAGTAGCTAATTGGTATGCTCCAAAACCAAAAGAGGACATGATGACATAAGGACCCAACCAATTGGGCTCAAACTTGCCATGTTTTTCTCTGTCAACTTGATTCTTAGGGTTTTGCATGAGGACCAAGTCACCAATGCCAGAATTTCTGACCATGACTCTCTTGTTGTAACTCCGACAGAGATGATTCTGATATGCCTGTAAATGATTTAGGGCATTATGTTTGTGTTCCTCTAACATTTCCAACTCATGTAGGTGTGACTTTCTATATTCTTCATCAATGATAGACCCTTAATGGAGACTAGCAAAGATGGAATTTCAACCTTGATGGGTAGGATAGCTTCGGCTCCAAAGACCAAGGAAAACAAGATGGCTCTTATAGGCATTCCAAAAAGTAGGGTTAAGTTGAATGTGCTAGTCAAGACTAACATCATTGACTGACTTCTTAATAATTTTGATGATTGTCTTATTGGATGCCTCAACTTGACCATTTCTTTGTGGGTAGTATGGCATGGAGAAATGATGTTGGATGTGGAAGTGTTCACATAACTCATGAATGTCTCAATTTTTTAGAGGACACCCATTGTCTGTGATGATAGACTACAGTACACCATACCGAAAGATGATGAAATTGAGGATGAATTTGGAAATCTGCTTGTTGGTTATGTATGTGAGGGGGATGGCTTCGATCCACTTAGTGAAGTACTCAGTGGTGGTGATAATGAATTTATGGCCAATGGATGAGGTAGGATGGATTTTTCCCATGAGGTCGAGTCCCCATTGTGTGAAGGGCCAAGGATAAGCAATCGATCGAAGTTCTTGTGCTGGTGCATGAATAAAATCACTATGTATCTGACATTGGCGACATGTTTTGACAAATTCAAGTGCATCCTTTTCTATTTTTGGCCAATAATACCCAAGTCTCATTATCTTCTTGGCTAAAGTAGGACCACTTGAATGAAATCCACATATACCCTCATGTACCTCACGTAAGGTTGTTCTTGCTTCGTCAGTTTTGATACATCAAAGAAGGGTATTATCAAAGATACGGTGGTATAGGGTGTCACTAATGATGGTCTATCAGGTGGCCTTACAGATAAAGGACTTTTAGTTGTTGGATAGGTTTAGGGGAAGGGTCTAGGACTTAAGATAGTCATAAATTTCTTGATACCATGGTGAATAGGGACCAACAAGCTCGCAAACCATTTCTAACTCTAGAATATCATATGAAGGAACCAAAAGTTCCTCCAAGAACTCAAATTGAGGCATGTTGTTCGAAATGTCTAGGAGAGATCCAATTGCAACCATTGCATTTGTAACCTTATTTTGTTCCCTCAGAGTCTGTTCAAAATCAAGCATGTGGAAGTATGTTTGCAAACTGTCAACCATTTGTTTATAGGGTATTAACTTCTTTTCCTTGGTGTCATAGTCGTCATTGACTTGGTTGATGACCAACTAAGAATCTCCAAAGACTAGCAATGTCCTGATTTTCTATTTCATGGCCATTTGAAGTCTTGTGACAAGTGCCTTATATTCTACAATATTATTTGTACATGGAAAAGCAATGTGGAAGGACTTCATAATGGAATCCCCTTGCGGTGTGATAAACAATATTCCTTCTTCCGAACCATGACTAGTATGAGATCCATCAAAGTATATTTTCCATAGTGATTTAGCCTCTGCATGGAATATGGACTCATCAGGAAAGTCTTCTACTAGTGGATGATCACCTTGTATAGGTGCATCTTCCAATTGATCTACTATTACTTGTCCTTTTATGACCTTTCGTTCCACATATTGTATGTCGTATTCACTCAAGATCATAACCCATTTTTCCAAGCATCCTGTCAATGCTGCGCAATTGAGGAAATATTTTAGGGGATCAATCTTTTCCACTAGTTGTGTCTTGTGATTCAACATGTAATGTCTTAACTTTTGGGCAGCAAAGACAACTACTAGAAAATCATGTTCAATGGATGTGTAATTTAGCTCATATTCAACCAGTGTCCCACTAATGTAGTATATGGCCCTTTCCTTTTCATCATGGTCATTTTGTGTTAGTAACGCCCCCAATGCTGAAGTTGTTGCAGAAATGTATAGAATCAAAGGTTTCCCTTCAATAGGCAACATTAAAATAGGTGGTGACAATAGATAGTCCTTTATTAGTTGGAAAGCTTCTTGACATCTATTATTCCACACAAAGGGGATGCCCTTGCAGAGGAGATACTAAAATGGTTGACACTTGTCTGGAAATTATGCTATGAATCATTGGATAGATTGTAACCTGCCTTGCAATTTCCTGAGTTCACTTATCCCTTTTGGAGGAGGCATGTCTAATATGGCTTTCACTTTGGCAGGATCAACTTGAATGACTCTATGAAAAAATAGATGTATCCCAAAAGTTTCCCTGATGTTACACCAAAGACACATTTCTTGGGATTCAAGCGGACTTTGTATTCTTCTAGTCTCTTGAATATTTTATCTAACAAATTCAAGTGATCTTTTTGTGTCAAGGATTTTTCCAAAAGTTCATCAAAATAATCTTCCATTAGTTTGTGCATCATGTCATGGAATATTGTTGTCATGGCTCTCTGATATGTTGTTCCTGCATTCTTGAGACCAAAAGGCATGACATTCCAATAGTATGTAACCCAAGGACACACAAATGTTGTTTTATGTTGATCTTCAAGGGCAATATGAATCTGATTATAACCTAAGAAACCATCCATGAGGGACAACATCTCGTATCCTGTTGTAAGGTCAACTATGATGTCTATGTTTGGTAATGAAAAGTCATCCTTTGGACATGCTTTATTCAGGTCCCAAAAATTTGTGCAGATGCAAATTTGACCGTTTGGCTTTGTGGCTGGTACAAGATTTGAAATCCATTTAGCATAGTCTATTGAGTGTATGAATCCCACATCTAGCAATTTCTTGAGTTCTTCTTTGACTAATAAGCAGATTTGTGGGTGCATCTTATGCAGTTTCTGTTTTACTGGCTTGGCATTTGGAAGTAGTGACAAATGGTGTAAGATGATTTTTGGATCCAGTCCAGGCATATTGGCATAGGACCATGCAAAGTTAATCTTATGCTTTGAAAATAATTTGTGGAATTTAGGTTTCTCTTCCTCTGTCAAAGATGTTGCAAAGAGGACTATTTTAGGATCTTCGGTTGTAGCTATGTTGACTTTGATGGTTTCCTCTATGAGCATTGCAGATTTTTCTTGAGTCATGGGGAGAAATTCCAATCCTCCATCCTTGGGCACCTAGGAGAGGTTTTCACCCTCAAATACATCCTTCATTTTTACTTTTTTATTGTCAGAAGGTGCCTTTAATTTTTCACCTAAAGATGTGTCATTTTTTACTTTATTTTTATTTCTTAATTTTGCAACTAGAGGATGGCGCAGTCTCCCCAAAGTAGGCTGCACAATCTAGGCCTATAGAAAATCCATTCTTGTGGTCTGCAAATGGTATGCCCTCACGAAGTCCTGTGAATTCTGCAATGGCCTCATCATTCTGAAATATGTCCATAGTTGGTGGACCTTGTTGATCCCAGTTAATTAGTTGTGGGTAGACTAAAGAGATACTATCATTAGTATTGGTGAATGGTGGGGAGGATGCAGAAAGCATGCAGATGGATTCAAACATGTTAAAGATAAGATTGTCATCATCTAATTCCTAGTTGGATTCTATCTAGTATTCTCCTTCACTTATTTCATACTCATTAACAAAGTAGGGGACAAAGGGATCAAAATCATGGTCGGTAGTGTCATGTGGTGATCCAAATGAATCTGAACGATGGTCATTAGTATCATATGGCTAGATAGGTGTGTCAAGATGAGGGTTAATGGGATCAGAAGATGACCTCGGCTTGTCATTGTTCGTAGGTAAAAAGAGTCTACTCCAATCTTCCCTTTTCTTTGGGATTTCATAGTTGTCATCATTCTGTGTTGGGTCAATCTTAAACATTTTCCAAAATCTTTCTTCAAAAGTAGGTTTTCCAAGTTCTAGGAGAAATTCATCAAGGAAAAAGTCACTTAAGGATCTTTGGGAGCCAAATTCCCATTCGTGTGAGTCAGTTTCGGTAAGGGAGTCTTCAATAGTCTCGACACTATTAGAAGCATTCACTCTCTCACTTGAAAGTACATTGGTACTTTGATCACCAGTTTCAAGTGTACCTAACCCTAACCCAAGATGTTTTGGTCTTCCAAAAGGCATTAAAGGTTCTTGCATCCTAGTTTTATTCTTACCAAGGCCACTAGTATCGTCATAGCCTTTTTCCTTCATTATGTCATAGCCTTTGCCATATATCTATATTGGTAATGGGGGTGGATTTTCTTGGTCTTTGTAAATCCAAGATAATATGTCTTCAATGTCTTCTTTGTTCATGTCACCCCATTTTATGAATGCCATTGTAGGAGGAACCTTGAAAATCTCTTTCGGCTCCATTTTGAAACAAGGTCTCCTATAAGCCTTAGGAGACTTGGGTATTTTGGTGATGCAATAGGCAATGTTCAATTTAAATTCTCTACAACCTAGGTCCTAGATCTTGACACTTGGATTGGCACTTGGGATGATGAAAGTGGATGAAGTGGTGGATTTTGAAAAAGTGGACGTGGAGGTTGAAGAAGTGGATATGGTCATGGAGGGTTTAGTGAGTGTGGATGGGTCAATGAATTTGGAAGAAGAGGAAGTCGAAGCTTCATAGTTGATGGGCACTTGATGTTCTGAAATACCCCTTAGATTGGTGCAATATTAGAAGGGATTGAGGTCTCTATATATAGTAATTTTGGTGCCATCAAAAGGGAACTTCAGACATTGGTGATAAGTGGATGAAATAGATTTAAGGGCATGAATCTAAGGTTGACCAAGCAAGATGTTATACAGTAGTTCAAGATCCAGGACTTGAAAAGTTGTATCCACAATGACCAGCCCAACACTAATAGGAGGAGTGATAACACCTTAAGAGGAATGTTCTTCATCATCATACGCCTTTACAACAATGCTCTTGGTGGGTATGTGGAGGATCATGATGGGCCAAAAAGTGGTGATATGATGCGTATGTGTAGGGTATGTGGCTGACAACTTCTTTTTTACCCAAAATTGATGAAACGAAACAGGTTTTTAGAGGAGATTCTCATCTTTCCACCAATATAACTTATGCTTTACTTTGAATTTAATAAATAATTATTATTCATTTTCTATTAGAATTACGACTAAAGTCCTGATTGATAGGCTGATTGAAAAACATTTATAGCTTTTAAACGATATCACATTTTTTGAATCCAAAACATGTGTCACATTCTATGCTTCACATACTATAAGATTTAAAAAATAAAAATTGAATTTCATGAAGTTTTGACCAAGTTAAGGTGGTCAGACATACAAGCTTTTACATTTTTTAAAATTTGTAATAAGAAATTCATAATTAATTATTTACTTGAAAAAAATTACAAAAAATATGCATCACATTGGGACATGAGTCCTCTACTTATATCTAAAATATTGTAAAAAAATATTATAATTTTATTGTGGTTCTAGGGTGGTCAAACAAACACCTACTTTTTATTTTTCCCAAATTTAAGTGATTGAAATTTCAAATTTTCACCAAATAGATTTTTTTTAAATAAACCTAGTAGTTTAGAAACTACATTCAATTTTATACACATTCTATTCTTACATATTTTTGAAATAATATAGATAACTTATTCAAAAATTTTATGTCAAGTTTCCTAACTCTACTTTTTTTGAATTTTTTTCCACTTAAGGGCCTATTTTTTACATGATGATCCTACACATACCCTGGTATCATCTACACAAGCATCAGAGAAGCCTAGAGCCTTAACCAATTTTAGTGAACATATGTTTAGTCCTACTCCACCATCCACTAAAACTTGTCTGACCTTATGTTTATGGATAAAGACTTCGATATGCAATGCATCATTATGGTTGGATTTTGGTGACAAATAATCTTGGTCTGAAAAAATGTTATGTGATGAGGGGTACTCAAGTATCCAACCATGGCCCCGAATTGGTTAACATCAATATCCTTAGGGACAAAAGAATCTTGAAGGTTTTTTTCAACTATGGATTTGTGTGTAGGAGAAATGTGTAACAACTCGAGTATGGAGATTTGCGTAGGCATTTTTTCCAATTTGTCAATGAGATTAAAATGTCCCTTCTAGACTGTGACTGTTTAGCGGATGGACCCGTTTGTGACTGTTTGGTGGATGGACCGGGTATTGATATGATCTTTGGTTGTCTAGGGGGAGGAGAACCAGCTATGGTGACTTTTCCACCATGAGTAGTGACATTACATTTAGTTGCTCTCCTAACAGTAATTGTATTGACATATTCATCGGCTGCTCAGACATTGTTAATGATGGTTCCCTTGAAATAATCAAAGGCAGTGCACGTGTAATTGGCTTGATTATTATTAGTATTTGGACTTGATGTAGAGGCTTTATTTGAACCATGGTCCTACAGTGGGTTGTTGTGAATTGTATAGTCTGTGTTCGAAGCAAATTATTTTCCACCTAGTTCAATGGTGTGATTTTTAATGAGGTCTTGTACCAGATTTCTTAGTTGTCAACAAGAGGATGTTTTATGTCCTTTAGCGTGGTGGTAATCATAGAAAATATTGTCATCCCACCATGATGGCTTAAACTATCCTGGGTCATATGGCTTAGGATCTTCTAATGTGATGACACCATTTTGAAGGAGCTTCTTAAGGACATCTTTGATTGGTTCACCCAAAGGGGTGTATGTGCGACTTTTCAAAAATTATCTGGGTTGATGAGGCTGCCTTTGGTTTTGATTGTTTTGATTATTGTGACTATTTTGAATGGCATTAGCAGTAGGTGTCTGTGTGGTCACTTGTTTATTTTGTAGTGGAACTCCCTTAAGAGTAAGTACAGGACCCATTATGTTTACCGCCTTAGCATCAACAACGCCATCATTAGTAATGTGTTTGTTCTTGACCCAGTATTTATTCTTGTCCATGGGTGGGTTTGTGTTCATGTTCTTAGGGCCATATTTTAGTTCTCCTCTAGCAATAAGGGTCTTCTCAAGTTGGACACCATTTTGTAATGTTTATGAAGGTCATGCAGTAGTGAACTTGCAAGCCATATTTCAATGGGCCTAGGAGTGTTTGGACAAACATCTCAGTTTTTTCTTTCTTAGGTATGTCAATATGATGACTTGCTATACTTCTCCATCTTTGAAAGAATGGGGGTATGTGCAAGATCATGATGGGCCAAAAAGTGACAATATGATGGGTATGTGGCTGACGACATTTTTTTTACCCAAAGTTGATGAAATGAAAAGGGTTTTTAAAGGAGATTCTCAGATTTCCACCAATATAAATTATGCTTTACTTTGAATTTAATAAGTAATTATTATTCATTTTCTATTTGAATTATAACTAAAGTCTTGATTGATAGGCTGATTGAAAAGCATTTATAGCTTTCAAATGGTATCACATTTTTAAATCTAAAACATGCGTCACATTTTATGCTTCACATATATAGGATTAAAAAAAGAAAAAAATTGAATTTCATGAAGTTTTGATCGAGTTAAGGTGGTCAGACATACAATTTTTTATATTTTTTAAAAGTTGTAATAAAAAATCATAATTAATTATTTACTAGGAAAAAATTACAAAAAAATATGCATCACATCGGAACATGAGTCCTCTACTTATATCTAAAATATTATAAAAAATTATTATTATTTTATTATAGTTAGGGTGGTCAGACAAACACCTACTTATTTTTCCCTGAAATTTAAGCACTACTACATTGAAATTTAAAATTTTCACCAAATTTATTTTTTATTTTTTTAAAAAACCTAGTAGTTTAGAAACTACATTCAATTTGCTATAGATTCTATTTTTACATATTTTTGAAATAATATAGATAACTTATTCAATTTTTTATGTCAAGTTGCCTAACTCTTATATTTTCTAAATTTTTTGCCACTTAAGAGCCTATTTTTTCCATGATGATCCTACACATACCCATGGGATAAAAGTATCATTAGCTTCTTCTTGTGTAAGTGTGCATAAGTTGGTGATGGAGACATCTATGTCAATGTTATAGGCATATTTTTCCAAAAATCTATCTGCAAGTTCGTCCCATGATTTTATTCTCTTTTGTAAAGTGGAAAACCATTCAAGTGTGGGGCCTACAAAACTCTTAGGGAAGAGTCTCATCAAGTAAGTATGTTCATAGGAAATATCCATGCAATTGGTTGTGAATTCTCGAATGCGTTCAATGGGGTTTGTCTTGCCTTTGTATTTAGTGAAGTTTGGTACCACAAACCCAGGAGGGAATGGTGGCATGTATAGACTTGTGTCGAAAGGGTATAGGCATAGGTCATATGATGTGTGTGGCCTTTTGTTGGAAATTTGCATGGTCTCTATTTTTTTGTTGCAAGTTTTCCACTTGAGTTGTCAAAGCGTCAATTATGGGATTATTTTTTGCATCACACATGGGAGTGATGGGTATCCCATGTGTCCCCATTTGATGGGATGAGGTGTTCTGCTTTTGTTGTGGAATGTGTTGTTGTGAGATGTATGACGTGTTTTGATTTGAATGTTGTTGGTATTGCAATTTTTGATTAGGGATGTGTTGATAGGTATGGATGTGTGATGCATATGTGGGAATGTGTCCTCCAACCATATTAGTTGATATTTGCGGGATGTGTTGGCCTTAACTATTTTGGTGTCCAAATGAAGTCATATGTTGTGTCATCTAATTGCCTTGTCCAAATTGGTGGAATTGTAAATGGGGAATGTTGGTGTTTTTCCCTTGGGAATTCTTGGTATTAAGTTGTGATGACATGTTGACATTTGGATGTGGTCCTCTAATGAAAATATGTCGTTTACTTCCTCCAAAGGGATTGAATAAAGACCCAATGAAAATATTTGATGATGATGCTCCCATGGAACTAGATGAAGCTCCAAATAGGGGGTTTGAAGAGCTTTCCCCATTGATGAAGATCCAAAGGTAGCTCCAATTGACTATGAGGACATTGTTGACATTCTTGCATTGATTATGACATGGCTTGTGACATGGTTGGTGTCCCTCCAATGGATGTCGCATTGATTTTGTTTTGATTGGATGTGTCATTAGAGGTGGAATTAATAGTGCTTATGGGAATTTGTGAGGTGGCACCAACAAAGGCATTGTTTGAATTGTTTTTGGGTTGACTAGTGGGTATGTGCAGGATCATCATGGAAAAAATAGACCCTTAAGTGGCAAAAAATTTAGAAAAATCAGAGTTAGGAAAATTGACGTAAAAATTTGAATAAGTTATCTTATTATTTCAAAAATATGTAAGAATAGAATCTGTAGCAAATTGAATGTAGTTTATAAACTAATAGGTTTACTTAAAAAAATAAAAAATCTATTTGGTGAAAATTTGAAATTCCAATGCAATAGTACTTAAATTTCAGAGAAAAAATAAGTAGGTGTCTATCTGACCACCCTAACCACAATAAAATGATCATATATTTTTATAAGATTTTAGATATAAGTAGAGGATTCATGTCTTGATGTGATGCATATTTTTTTGTAATTTGTTTTCAAATAAATAATTAATTATGAATTTTTTATTACAACTTTTAAAAAATATAAAAAAACTCGTATGTCTGACCACCTTAACTTGGTCAAAACTTCATGAAATTCATTTTTTTATTTTTTTAATCCTATAGTATGTGAAGCATAGAATGTGATGCATGTTTTAGATTCAAAAAATGTGATACCGTTTGAAAGCTATAGATTTTTTTCAATCAACCTATCAATCAGGACTTTAGTCACAATTTAAATAGAAAATGAATAATAATTGTTAATTAAATTCAAAGTAAAGCTTAATTTATATTGATGGAAAGTTGAGAATCTCCTTTAAAAACCCTTTTCATTTCATCAATTTTAGGTAAAAAAAAGTCATCAGCCACATACCCTACACATACCCATCATATCGCCACTTTTTGGACCATCATGATCTTGCACATACCCTAGTGTTGGATGTATTGTTCATATTATTGTTGGTGTTGTGATCACGAGAAGTTGTTCTCAAAGTTTTAATGTCAAATCCACGTGGAAATTTAGCCCCTTGGTCCAAAAGCATGGCTAGATATCTTTGTGGGTCATGTAAGACTAAATCTTCCATGAAGGAGGCTACATCAAGATTTTGCATTGTAGCTTCTAAGTCTTCTACATAGACTTGTCCATTTTGGTCCCTTTGTATAAATGGTTCAAAGGGTTACGTGACAAAGATGGCATGTTAATTTTTCTGAAAGGATTGATAAATGATGTTTCTTGGTTCATGTTTTGATTCATGTCATTGGAAAAGATATAAGTGTTGGTGTCTTGTCCAAAATTAGTCATTTGTCTTCTTTTTCTTTGAAGCCTGGTCTCAACCACATAAGGAGTTGCTCAAATTGGGAAGAAGGATGACAATGACAACTAGATGATGACACTACTTTTTTGGACTTTTGACAATAAGGAATGTAGTATGACAAAGTTGTCTAAAGGAAATGACAAATGCCAAAGGACAATAAGGACTACTTTTTTTCTTTTTTTTTTGGATTTTTAGGAATAAGGCCTGCAAAATGAGGACTAAGGTGACTTGAATGTTTTAATGTATACAAATGCAAAGGTCTAAATTATTTAGAAGGTTACTCAACCACCCTAAGCTTGATCTATGTCTCAATTTGTGTCATCAAAGGACTTACTAATGTGACTAAAGGACAAGATGACAAGATGACAAAGTGAGGTTTCCTAACTAGACTTTTGAGTTGCCAAGTCTTACAAAAAGGACAATGACTAAAAGAGACAATGATGACTAAGTCCAATGACAACCTGCTCTTGAAGGAAATGATTTTGAAAAGTATGGTAAGGTTTCCTAATACAACATTTGCAAATGAAATGAGGATCTAAAGACTAGTTTATGGCTGAAAATGAAGATGATGGACTTCTAAAGATGCAAATAAAGATTTTACAAGTTTAGCCTTATGGGTAAATGCAAGCTAAAGATGCAACTAATGGAAGATTTGAGAAATTTTATTTCTAGTTTTTGACTGGGGTTGCTATAAAAAGGTGTTTGTTATCAGATTGGACAAGTTTTCTATCAGGTTTTAGACTACAATAGTGTTTTTTTTTTCCAAGAAAATGCATCGTTTCAGGTTGCGACTACATTGCAGTTTGGCAGATACATCATAGTTTCAACGAATGTGGCTCTACAGATAGAAGATTCGACTTAGTAAAGAAATTGTAGATTTTTGTTAAGCGAATGCGATACAGGACAAAAAAATGCATCGCACAAAGTAGCGAATGCAGCTTATCAGAGCAAATGCATTGCAGAAAGCATCAAATGCAGCACAAGATAACGAATGCATTTTAGCAAATGTGTTGTAGGCAGAATAAGTCTAGTTTGTTGACAATTTTTGGCCAAATTTTGGAATTGTTTCTTGTTGAATGATTGTTTCTAGGTCTGTGAAATGGTGTTTGTTTGTTGAATGTTTTAGAAAACACTTGGAAAACACAATATTTTGTAAACATGCACAAAGAAGACAAGTACAACCCTAGGTTAGGCAAGGACTATATTTGCTAGATTCCACGTGGGTTTCCCCAACTGCACTTATTCTTGGTTGATGAATCCAGAAGCTTGACCACACAGGTTCCCCTGTATAGTGCACTCACTTCTCATGTCAACCAAGCTTCTAACCCCCATAAATCTCCCATGGATGAGAATGTGGATGTCTTCACAATGACCATTGTTGCACTAGCAAATAGATGGGATTTTTGCTATTGAACAAAATGGTTCTAGTAAATACTCGGGGACACTGCACCTTGTGAATGTGTAGCAAGTCACTTAAGGCTTTTACCAATCTACTAGGGGATCGTATACCTTTAAAAGAAAATATAGATACTTGTATTCAAATGGAACTAAACGGCTAAGGCCTACATACCATGAGGACTTGAAAATTTAGACTCGTCCTTAGATATATACCGGCCTAAGCAAAAAATCGGTTGGAGTCATTCCCTCTTTTGAGGCAGGCCCCTCTAAGATTCAAAAACATAAAATAGATGGGTCCAATTTTCTGATCACCTAATTTGCACAAGGTGAGAGCATAATCACCTACCACCTTCAAGCACAATCAAGCAAAGTTCTTTTAACCTCCTAATTAAATCTAAGTGAGAGAAGCAAATGTTCTTTTTAAAGCACTAATGGAAGTGTTTTCTAATCTAAAACAAACACAAGAGGTTTCAAAATAACATGCCTAGACATTCAAACCTACAAAACCACTTGTTAGTAGTTTAAAAAGATGCCTTGGACCCATGAAAATTCAAAGCCACATGCTGCAATAGTAGATTAGTAACCTACAAAAACCTCTAAACTATTGACTTAAAATGAAAGATCTAAAAATTCTAAAAAAAACCCCAAAATAAAATTTACCAGACAAATGTATCACAACAAAGAAAATGCAACATTCTACACATCAAATGCTGCTCGAGACTGTACATAGGAATTTTCTAGTCAAATGTGTCAATATGCAGATTGAAAGCGTTCTAGCCTTCAAATGTGTTGCTTAGAATCTCGAATGCATCACAACATAACACATGTGACTTTTTGTCAGTCGAGTGTGTATCGGGATGGCAGATGCGTCACTTTGTAGAGAAAATGTGTCACAATAGAATGTTTGCAGCTCAAAAAATTGTGAATGTAGTGTTCCATACCTATACCTACAAAAACACAAAAAACCGTATGAAAAATGTGCAAAAAAAAAGTGATTTTGGCATCGGGTTCGCCAATGTAACTATGGGAAAAATCTAGGTTAGCAGATTAGTTTATAATTTAAAAAAAAAAACTGAAGTAAATAATGAAGCACAAAGGAGGAAATAAAATGAAAACAAAAGGAAAGATTTTACCAAAAGTCTTCAACCTCCATGATTGACCTCCATTACACCTTCTCTATTTGCTACAATATGTAGTTTTCCCTCGGATTTTGTGTGAGCAATCTATGACTATGCCAAGATATAAGCAAATGTTGAAGGATTTGATCACAAATGCAATACTATGCCACTATGTGCTAGTAAACAAAGACTAAAGTATGCCTAAAGTATGCCAAAATGCTAAGATGTCAAGAGTGCCTAAAGCAAGATTGCATGAGGTGACAAAATGAGAGCAAAATTGCCATTTTATAGAAAATGCAATTTTGGATGAATGGCCAAGATTAAAATTTGACAAATGCCCTAGAATCAGTGGACAAGATTCAATATGACAACCCATAGTTAGGGTTAGGGTAGCATTAGGGTGAATTTAAAATGAGTGGACAAGATTTGATTTGAGAAAATCAAATCAACGGTTGAAAATGCATGTGACAGGGAGATAAGATTGGCACAAAAAAGAGGGAGCTAAAAAATCAAATAATATTAAAATTACTTGATTTATGGAGGAAAATAATATTTTGAATTAAAAATTAATTTAATTCAAAAAGGTGGGGTCATGTGACAGTAAATAATTAATTTGAATTATTTAATAAAAGAGGGAAAATTAGAAAGTGGCGCCATTTTAAATAAATGTCTTTATTTAAAATGGGGAAAATGTCAAGGTGGATAATAATTAAATAAATTAATTATGAGAAGACATTAGAAATTAATGGTGTATTTAAATAAATAAGTAAAATTTATTTATTTAAATAATCAGGAAGAATTATGGACCTAGATAATTAAATAAATTAAGGAATTTATTTAATTATGGAAAGACATTAAAGAATTAGTGACACATTTAAATAAATAAATAAATTTTATTTATTTAAATAATCAAGAGGAATAAAAGACATTAATTAATTAAATAATTACGAATTATTTAATTAATAGTTGAAAGTGGACAAAGGACATAATTAAATATTTTAATTATGTTAGGTAGAATGTGGCAAAAATAGAGCTTACAGGGCTAGGTCATTTTTATGTGTCTACAAGGGGCATTTGAATTTCCATAGTTTGAAGATTCTAACATCAAAACAATTGGTTTTTGGTTTTTCTAAGGTTGAAGAACATATAGAGGTTTGTGAAAGATGTGCTAAAGGAAAATATATAAGAGGAATTTCTAAAATACAATCCATGGAGGGCCCATTATCCACTTCAGTTAGTTCATTCAGACATTTGTGTTCCTATGTAATCAAATATTTTGGGTAAGTCATCATATTTCATTACTTTTTGAATCGTAAAGAAAATAGGGTTGTTGGAGATGCCACTATTTTCTTTAGTTCATTCAAGAATGTCCTAGGAATCCAAATTGGATTGACTATCAACCCAAAGGTGAGTCAATTCACAACAAGGAAGGCCTAGGAGGGGGTTCTTTAAGCTTTGAGGGGTTCACCACCAACCAAAAGCTTGGAAAAGAAAACTTAACATTCAACTCACAAACATAGTAATGCAAGCTAAATGAAGGATGCAAATGATGAAATTAAGCAATAGGAAGTTATGATATATGTACCTGGGAAGTTTGGAAATGTGATGAGGATCTTGAAAATGCAAAGAATCTATCAAAATATGCTATGGAGGACTAAGACACCCTTACTATCTTATTAGTCCCACTGTTGTTTTTCGGGAAAGATGTGGAAACTTTGGATGCTAGAACCAAATTTGAAATAATTTTTGAAAAATCCCCTTGGGAGGACTAAGACACCCTTGCTAGCATCTTAGTCCTAATCTAAATTTCTAAAATCTCTAAATTTGATCTCGAGGTCAAAAGTCTACACTTTCTTCTTCTCAGATCTCAAGTATTGAAACTTCCAAATTTGGCCTATAGGTGAGTTTCCATGAAGATCAAAACTTTGCAATTTAACTTTGCAACTTTTCACTTCAAATGATCTTCAATTCTTTAATCTAAATCTACAATCACAAGCATGCAAGAGAGGAAAAACGTATTGATTGTTAGTAAATGGGGGTTTTCCTTTGTCAAACCCCTTGTTGGTAATTAAACTTTGAAATAGAATGAAATAAAGGAGGGAAATGATAAAGGAACAAAATGCTATGTTGCAACTCACCAAACCCTTGTTGTGAAAACTACAAACTTGTGTGAGATGGCTAACTTGAATGTAGATATTGATTTGCTTGAATGCTTGATGGATCTTGACTTGAATTGCTTACTTGAATCAAAACCCTACATCACAAATGTTAGCTAAAAAACACACATGATGCAAGAATATATTTTATATGATGCTTGAATCTTGATGAAGGCTCCAAATGCTTGATGAACTGCTCTTGAATGCTCTTGAATGAATACTTGAATGATTGATATGCTTTGAATGATAAAATAAGTGAAAGAACCTTGTATTTATACTTATCCATGCTTAATATCCCAAAATTACACCACAACAAGCTGACATATGAAATTATTAATTAAAGGAGGCTAAATCCCACTAGAATTTGAAATTGAATCCCGAAAATACCTCAAGGAGGACTAAGACACCCAAGGCGGCATCTTAGTCCTGAGGCATGAAACTCAGGGCACATACTCCAAAAAGGGACCTTTTAGGTGCTTTCAAAATTAGGGTCCCAAGACCTATTGAGGACAAAGATACCCTAGGTGGTGACTTTGTCCCAATCCAAAAATTAGGTACACATAGACAGAATCATTAAATTATCATTTATCTTTTGATGTTTGTTGGGATTAGCCAAAAAAATAATGTAGTTTATTAGGCTTGTGGATGCAAAATAGGACCAATTAAGACATAAATAGGGGTAAATAAAGCAAGGTGAGACCAAACAAATGTGAAAATTCAAGGGTATGCATTTTTCTATACTACGCTTTTATTGATGATTATTCATGAATGTGTTGGGTTTATTTTTGAAGACCAAAGATAAAGCCCTTGAGGCATTCATGAGGTTTAAAGCCCTTGTGGAAAATGAAAAATGGTGTAGTATCAAATGCTTGAGGACTAATCATGGAGGAGAATATTGTTCAAGAGATTTTCAAAATTATTATGATATGTATGGCATCAAAAGACAACTCACGATTGCTTGTGCACCTTAACAAAATGGAGTAGCTAAAAGGAAAAATAATACAATTGTGGAAATGGCAAGAAGTATGCTACAGACCAAGGGATAAGCAATTTTTTCTAGGTGATGTAGTTGCTACATTAGTATACATTCTCAATCAAATTCCCACCAATGCACTCAATATGATGACTCCTTACGAAGCTCGGTATGAGAAAAAATCTAATGTAAAACATTTCAAAGTTTTTGGGTGTTTAGCCTATGTTCATGTAGCTAATCAAAAGAGGAAAAAATTAGATCCAAAAAGTGAATCATGTGTTTTGATTGGTGATCAAAGTAAGGCTTACAGGTTGTATAATCTTCTCACCCATAACATTGTTGTGTCAAGAGATTTGATTTTTGATGGAGGAGTTTATGTTCATCAAAAAGGCCATGTTGAGATGTCAAGATATTTTTTGAATGATGGTATCATTAATGATATTGATCATGAGGAACCCACTAACATTTAAGTTCCAAGTGCTAGAATTCCACCAAATCTAACCCCTCATCTGGTTCTTCAATTCCAAGTGCAAGTCTTGCTTCAAGTCCAATTTCTATGAGGAATGTAAGAAGCTTAAGTGACATTTATCAAAGGAGTATAAATCAAGCACATGAACAAAATCCAAGAGGTGAAATAGTTAATTTTGCTTTAATTTTTAAGGCTGATTTTGAACCATCATGTTTTAAAGATGCAAGCACTAATGAGGTTTGGGTGCAAACAATGCAAGAAGAGATAGATTCTATTCACATGAATAAAACTTGGGAGCTTACAAAGCTTCCATATGACAAGAAAATGATTGGTACTAAATGGTTCTGCAAGACTAAGTACAATAGTGATGGGAGTATTGAAAGACATAAGGCAAGACTAGTTGCTAAAGGATTCACACACAAGTATGGATTGATTATGAAGGGACATATGCACCAGTAGCAAAACAAGAGACTATTAGAATGATAATTTCACTAGGATTTCAAAAGAAAAGAAGCATTCATCACATGGATGTGAAAAGTGCCTTCTTGAATGGGTACTTAGAAGAGGAAGTGTATGTGGAACAGACACAAGGTTTTGAAGTGCAAGGAAAAAAATATCAAGTATACAAGTTGAAGGCTTTGTATGGCCTCAAGCAAGCACCACAAGCATGGTATGCTCGAATTGATGGATATTTTTAGAAGAATGACATTCAAAAAAGTATGAGTGAACCTACCCTTTACTACAAACAAAAAGGTAATGATATTCTTATTGGTAAGTTTGTATATTGATTTTTTTTGTATATGGGCAGTAGTTCTTAGGTGAAGGATGAATTCAAATTTGCTATAATGAATGAATTTGAGATGAAAGATTTAGGTCTCATGAAATATTTTCTGGGAATGGAGGTTTATCAAAGTGAGAATGAAATTTTTATTGTCAAACAAAGTATGCCAAAGATATGTTGACAAAATTTGATATGGTTGATTGTAAACCAATTTCCACTACAGATGCTCATGGGGTTTTATTATGTAGAGATGGTGGTGTCGGAATAGTTGATGAGTCAGCTTATAAGAGTATTGTTGGAAGTTTGATGTTTCTAACTCACACAAGACCTGATATTGCTTATCCAATTTCACTTGTTTCAAGGTACATGACATAGCCATTTCAAATACATATGAAGGAAACCAAGAGAATTTTGAGGTATGTGGGAGGCACTCTAAATATTGGTATTCATTATTACACTTCTAAAAGGTTTAATCTTGTTGGTTTTAGTGATTATGATTGGGGAGGAAGTTTGGATGACTGAAAGCCTACATTTGGTAATTGTTTTCTTCTTTTGGTTATGGTTTGATTACTTGGAGCTCAAAGAAGGAAAGTATAGTTGTCCTTTCTTCTACAGAAGCAGAGTACGTTGCAATCACCTCAGCAGCTACAGAAGCCTTATGACTCATAAAGCTTATTGAAGAAATTGGACAGATACAAATTCAGCCCATAGTGAATTTTTTTTTTATAACATTAGTACCATCAAATTGGCCAAGAATCCAGTCCATCATAGCAAGACAAAACATTTTGATTTAAAGTATCATTTTATTTGAGATTTGGTGCAAAAGAAGGAAGTAGAATTGAAATACATCAACACTAAAGAATAGTTAGCAGATATCTTCACCAAGACAGTTGTAAAGGATCAGTTTTTGATACTCAGAGATCAGATTGTGAGCCCTCTCAACATCAAGGGAGAGTATGTTGAAAAGCGATGCATGCATAAACTCACCGTAACCTTCATGTGCAGCACCATGTTAATCAGTTCAACTGTCATGCACAAATGTGCATGTTTAGTCTATTAGATTTAATCATAGTTTTCTTTTCTAGTTTAAGTATCAGTCGATAAAACTTTGCTTTCACCGCCTAGCTGCCTGTCTTCCAGCGCAGAGAATAATGCATGCCAAATGCATGGATAGACTTCTTTTATTTTTTCAAGTCTATTTTTAGTTACAGCGAACTATGTATTAGTGGAGTTGTTCTTTTATATAAGCATGAATAAAGAAACAGTTTTATAGCCTGCAAAAAATACAGAATTGTGTATTAGTTTGAGTGCTCTGTTTTTTTTCTCAGTTAATTGTTTTATATCTCTACTATTTTTTTCTTCATAGCGCACTGGTTCAAGAATAAGACTTGCTTTTAGATTCTTCATCTATTTCTATCATTAAATATTTTCTATTCCATACATTCTTACCAGACTCCCCATTCAACAAATGTGACATACTTGTGACATAATCACTCCTAATATATCCTTCAAGTGGGCCTGGGTTTGGAAGCCTCGTTAAATCAGAGGCCTCAATTTTCCAATGCGTGAGAGAAATGTGTCTCCATGATTTAACCAGGACAGCTTCCTTTCAAGAGTTTTACTTGAACGTGCAGCCGCCACACCATTTTTGACTGGACTTTGAGTTGTCATCAGTAAAAGCTTTGGCTTACATTGTGTTTCCGGTCTCTCTCTTTCAATATCTTGTTTGAATAGAAATGTATTGCCTGCGTAAGCCTTGTCTTGTTTAATGCATGCAACTGTTTACGACAAGCGTTTGTCTATCAATCGTAATCAGACCTCCCATCACGGCGTAATCTTCGTCTGACAAAGATTGTACGTGTGAGCATTTGCTTGGAATAATTATAAAGCTGGAAGCGTTCGAATGAATCAAATGGAGTGTATTATAGCATGGTTTGTATGGGATTTAGGGTTTGCTAATACTGTATTGAGAATGGAGCCCGCAATGAACGTTTCCTGGTCCACAACGTCCTTTGATTGCGGAAGATAGGGACTTCGTTTGCTGAGGCTGCTTCGTGATTATCTTAGAAATTATAACTATTTTAAAGCCAATATTTTAAAAGATTGTATTATTCTAAGGGTAATATGACTATCTTTCAAACATATCTAAAGCATTATTGTTTTATGATTATCTTACAAATTATAACTATTTTTAAGTAATTATTTAAAAAAAATTATAATATTCTAAGGGTAACAAAGCAATCTTTCAATTTAGTGATTAAAAATAAGTGATATATTGATTAATTGAGGGTGAATTGAAATGAGGGGATTTTTATTTTTTAATTTTTTATGATTTGAATTTTATTTCATCCAATATTATGATAAAAGATTGATAGTTGAGATATAATATTAAATTTTAAATTAAAAGGTTGAGATGAGATAAACCTAAGAATACAAATGCTTAAAATTAAAATGTAATAATGATATTATTTAGTGGCATGGTTTTGTTTTAATTTCTACAATTATGTCCTCTAAATGGATCTTTGGTATTTGCAATACATGCTCGCATAACGATATCTAAAGCAAGGTATACAATAGTTGTGTTAAAGAGCATCAAGGGCTTTCAATGCAAGTGTTAAAAGTTAGGACTTCCTCGTGTCATAGAAAAGCCTTGAGACAAAATTAATAGTAATGTGTAGGACAACAATGGATGATACTAAGTCAATTGTTCACTATTGATTGTGAACTAACGAATACTTTGCGTTGGAGAGTCGATTTTGACTATTGCTTTTTTCTTGTTGAAAGGCATGTAGTGTTACTAATGTATGGTAGATAAAGACATTGATGATTCATGTACCTAGAAAGGAAAAGAGGTTAAATATTCATTTGTACTATTATTTATTGGCTAGTTATATGCAAGACCAAAAGTGGCCAAAAACTCATTTATATCCATAATGTTATTGAATGATGCTAAAAATTTATTCACATGATGGATCGATGACACTCAAAGCATAACATGATCATGTTATAATGCAACTACATTCTAACACACTCATTTTACACAAAATATTAATATTAAAATAGTAATGCATCATTTGTTGATGCCTAGTGTAATAAATGCATAACACAAGCATATTATTATGTGAGATCACCTAAATTCAAATGTGAATGTACCACCCCTAAAGCTTGGATTTTTAGCATGAGGATTGAACCTACATGGGGCACTAAAAAACGTGTTGTATACAAGACAGAAATTTTGACCCTCCTTATCGTTAACTTAATTTTTTGTAACCTAGGATTCTATAGATCTACAACTACAACATCAAACTAGATCTTATCTTTCTAACCAAGATTTTTTTCTTTAATCTAAATAAATTAAGACTTCATTATTTTTTATTTTTTATTCATGTCTTCATATGCCAAAAATACAAATGCATTATATTTTTATTGTATCTTTTAATTTGTTAATTCAATATTCAAAAGAAAAATTATCACCTCTTATGTTTCATTCTATAATGTTTGAAAAAAATAATTAAAGAAAAATATGGTAGAGCATGCTCAATGTTATGTTTTTAAAGATGTTACACTTCAATAATTAATTAAAAGGAATAACAATTAAAAAATATTGAAAAGAAATGAAACACTATTATGTATAATCCTAGGTGTAGTAGGACTATATATAATTCCTATATGCACTCGTAGTTGAATAGTTATCTAAAAGACTAACTATATATTTCATATTGAAACTCATAATCTTTCATCTATTGAACAAAATGTGAGACAATGTATATACTTATTAATATGAAATGAATGTTTGGTTCATTTTCTAGATAATTATTTAGCTTCTAGTGTATATAGAAAATTTATTGATTTTATATTAATAAACATATAAATGTATTCATTGAACATCATTTCCTAGATGCTCTAGAAGTTGAGCAATCATCTAGAAGATGAGCTCAAAATTCATTGATAAATATATACATTTTATCACATTTTGATCAATGGATGAAAGATTATGATCCAATCCATAGTGATTTGGCTAGACAATTTCTACATCCTTCCTCTAATAGGGCCAAAAATGTTTTGGCATTCATTGATGACTTTTCCAATTATTCTTAGGTGTGATTTATTATATAGAAGTCTAATCTATTTAATAATTTTTAGGAATTTAAAACTTTTGTATACAAATAATTAGGGAAAACCATTAGGGTTTTCCATACTAGCAATGGTGGTGAATATGTCAATCATTTTTTTTGAGTAGTTTTGCACCTCATATTGTATTGGTTTCCAATGCATAATTCCATATAATCCTAAGAAAAATAGTGTAGTATAATGAAAAATATCTTTAAATGAAATGGAAAACTAAATGACACACTCTAGATCTATTACACCTCAATATTCGATGGAGGCTATAAGCTATTCTTATTGTATCTAGAATCATGTTCATCATCAAGCTTTGAAGGGAGTCACTCATTTCAAATATTGGAGTGGTAAAAAACCAATATTTAATAAATTCAAGGTTTATGGGTTATTTTGTATGGGCCCACATTCCAAGAGAGGCATGTATGGACATGGATTCATAGAGTAGGTCATGTATATTTTTAAGTTATATAGATTGTGTTAAGGGTTATTAGTTTCTTAACCCTATAATGCATGAGTTTCTCATTGAGAGGATGTGTTCACTTGGAGGAGGGCTCCCCAAACTCTACTCTTGTCACTTCTCAACCTCCTAGTTCTTCAATCACATTGGAATCACCTAGGATAGATATAACATTTTTTTTAGGATTTGGATCCATCTAAGAAAATTCCTAACGATGAGGAGTCTACTTCCTCCACTTTAAATGATGAGAATGATTATGAGGATTCACCCCCTTCCTCTCCTAGTTATTATTCATAAGTTGATCTTCTAAATCTCTAGCTTGGCGTCCACTGTGAGCCCAATGGACACTATAAGATGCAAGAAATTGGGTTGGTGATCCATCAAACACTAGGAAGAAATGTATATAGTTTTAAGGGATTCTATATGATTGCATAGTTGTTATTTCTAATCTATAGTACTTTTTAGAGGAATTGTGCATTCCTAAATGGGATGTTCCTATATAGGAGGAGTATAGTTCATTGATTAGGAACCAAAAATGGGTTCTTGTCCCCTTCCTAAGGGAAGGTAAATTATTTAATACAAGTAGATCTATTAGACAAAATTTATAGAAAATAGATCAATGGAAAAGTATAATGCATGATTGTTCATAAAAGGATGTCTCAAGTCCATGGTGTTTAATACTCTATGACATTTGCACATGTTGTCAAGATGAATTACATTTTATTCACACTTGTGTACCATTGTAGTGCATTACTGGGAGGTTCACAAGATGGTTGTGAAAAGTGTATTACTTAATAGATACCTTGAAGAGGAGATATACATGGAGAAACCAAAGGGTTTTCTATAAGGCTCATCATTGGGTTATAGACTTAGGAATATATATATATATATGGTATAAAATAGGCCCCTTGAGCTTGGTACACCATGATGGATTATTTCCTTTTCGTAGTTTAGTTCTCTAATTTCCATTCCAATATAAGTGTTTATATTCTATAGAAGGATCATTATTCTCTGCTCTCATTTTTCTCTATATTTACCAACTATTAATTTAAAGGAGCTCTTCTTCATCCATTGTGGTAGTGAAATTTACCCTTCATGATAGGTTTTTAATCACTAAGTTGGACTTGTTGCATTACTTTCTCAATATTGAGACAAATAAATATGATTCTAAGATCACCAATCCATCAAGTCTATGTATGCTATATATTTTCTCTCATAGTTTCTCGTGACTAACTACAAGCCTACTTTATCTCCCTTTCTTATTGGAGTCAAAATTGAGGCTCAATATTCTTCACCTTGTTCCACAATACATCCTACCGATAGCTATTTGGGATACTTATTTAGTTGGCTCACATGAGGCTTAATATTTTATATGTTGTGAGCATGTCTCTTAGTTTATAAAAGATCCCATGAGGAATAGAAGGTAGAAAAACTGATGAACTCCATTACATTTAGGCTATTTACATTTTTTGGATTCACTACATAATGGAAATTAATATTGAATTGGTGAGGTATGTAGATTCAAATTGGGTAAGTTATTCTTAGGATCATAAGTATACTTTAGGTTAGTATTTCTCTATTATTTTAACTCTTATTTTTTAATTGAGTAAGACATGGTCTATTGTTTCTCTATCTTCTATTGAGGTTGAGGGGTTGTAAATATTGTTAATAAATCTACTTATTTCAATAAATTATAATTGATATTTGTATCCACTTCACATATCCATTAATCATATTTTGTAACAAGTACTATGAAACTTGTTGAATAGGAAAACTAAGAGGGGGAGTGAATCAATTGTCACATATTTTTGTTGGAAATAGGATGCCATTTAATTGCAATCTTAAACATTATTTCATGTATCTCCTAAGTCCTTGGAAAGTGTTCCCCAACACTAGGATTAGAAAGAGATTATATTCAAATGAAATAAACATGTTAATTTGCATTTGTAATTAGTTCTAAATGATAGGAACATGTGAGGGCATCCAAGATGAGTTCCTAAATAATAGGAGAACATGGGTCACCCACATGGAAGGTGGAACCCACCTTGAGTTAAGTTAACTATTTGGAGAAAAAGCTAACATTTCTATAATGCATGTAAAGATCCTAGAAGTTAGGGATTGATGTTTACATACATGGAGTTTAGTTCAGTTTAGTTTAGTTTAGTTCAGTTTAGTTCAGTATTAGTTTAGTTCAGTTCAGTTTAGTTTAGTTGTGGTTTAGTTATCTTCAGTTGCATGTAGTTAGTTTCAGTTGAATGCTAGTTGACTTTAGTTGACTTGGAATGCATGACTAATGACTTGAGTTGCATGACAAATAATAGGTGATACATTCAGTTAAGTGGGGATGATCAATCATGCATCTTGTTTGCATGAATTGATGAAGAGACACATTTCAGTTAACAGAGAGACTTGAACCCACCTTGGGTGCCCAAGTTGGCAACTTGAACTTAACACTTTTGCACTATAAGATATTTTATAAGGCTGAGTTAAGTGGTCCCATTCTTGGGCACCAACTTTGAGGATAAGCTTAGAAGATAAAGTCGGAATCAACGTTGAGTTATGACTTCAGTTTGGGACGCCCAAATGGATGAAGGACTTGTTTTGACATTGTTCTTCATAGTAGAACTCTAATTGCAAATAATAGGTGTGGGTTTTGTGAGACAAGCATTGTGCTTTGTAATTGTAAACTCTTTGGAGTTTACAAGGCTCATTATTTTCTATTTATTGCAGCAAGTTGAAGAGAGTTGTATAAAATTTTATTGTAGGTTGTGAAGAAGATTTGTTGAATTAAAAAGAAGCATCTCAAGCAAGGATTGGAATTATTGTAATCTTATTCTAATATTAAATAATACATTGATTCTTGGTGAAGTTTCTTCCCGAAAGGGTTTCTCCATGATATATGTTGTGTAACTTCTATCTTCTGGTCTTATTCTTCTACAACCTTTTGTCTACTTCTACAAATGGTATAATGAATCTAAACAGATAATCATCCACAAAGAATCTGTAACAAAGAATACTTAATTAGATCAGTAATCTCATAGTTTTACAAAGTATTAAGCTACATAATTACCTCAATTTTCAACATTTGGTATCAGAGTCGAGGTTGGATAGAGTTTGGGACGCCTTTCTCTTAAAATATTGAAGGTTTTTTGGATGTTGTGGAAGCTTTTACTATTTTTTTTATTGCTGATTTTGGAAAATAAGTTTGTTACAATGAGTTCTAATTCTCATTTAGATATTGAAATATTCAATGGTCTAATTATGAAATGTGGAAACTAAAAATGGAGGATCTCCTTGAAGAGAGAGATTAGTGGTTAGCTGCTAATAATCAGACAAAGTCGCCTACAATGATGTCAGATGAGGATTGGGCTAATCTTGATAAGAAGGAAAGAGGAACCATAAGATTATTTCTTGCTGATGTTGTTCTCTTGAATGTTTCAGATGAAACTACTGCATATAAATTATGGAAGAGAATAGGTGATATCTATCAAACCAAAAGTCTTACTAATAAGTTGTATCTAAAAAGACAGTTGTATTCTTTAAAAATGAAAGATAGTGATTCTATTGCAAATCATTTAAATTATTTTAATTTGATTCTAAGTTTGTTAGCATCAGTTGATGTAAAGCTAGAAGATAAAGATAAATTCATTTTGTCACTTTGTTGTTTACGAGAGTCTTGGGAAAATCTAATTGTTGCTATCAATGGTAGTGGTGCAGATCCAAAGATGGACAATATAATTCCTACTCTAAAACTGGCTCCCAAGATGCCTTGTTTGTAAGAGCTAGGCCTAAGGAAAAGGAATCTAAGGTAGACAAGAAAGGGAATGGTAAGTCCAAAGGATGGTCTAAAACCCCTGGTAAGAGTAAGGTAAAGTGTTGGGATTGTGGAAAACCTAGGCATATAAAGAAGGATTGTAAGAGAAAGAAAAAGAGTTCTGATGATTCTACAAAGAAATCCATGGATGATAGTAATGATGCATTAGTCATTTCTTTTAATAATGTTGTTGATAACTCTTGGCTTACTGATTCAGGTTGCTCCTATCATATGACTCCTAACAAGGAGTGGTTCACCAAGTATATTGCATATGATGGAGGTAATATCTTCTTTGGAGATAATAGCACAACAAAGGTTGTTGTCAAGGGAGAGTTAAAGTTGTGTTTCAGTGGTGGTATGGTTAAGACCCTCAATGATGTTTTACATATTCCAGGACTTGCTAGAAATCTACTTTTTGTCTCTAAGTTCAATGATTATGGAATGCATGTGACATTTGACAAAGGTGGTTGCAAATTTTTGAAAGGGAATATGGTAGTTGCTAAAGGATCTTGGATTGGGACTTGGTTTAAGCTGAATACCTCCAATGTGAATAATTTAGCCAATGTAACTGAAGCTGAAAATACATGTATGTTGTGGCACCATAGATTGGGCCACATTGGTTAAAAAGGTCTTAGGACCATTCTTAATAAGAAATTGGTTGATGGTATTCCTAATTATAATATTAGTAAAAAAAAAATCTGTGAATATTGTATGTTTGGAAAGCAATCTAGATCTTCATTTCCTAGTGGAACAAATAAATCTAAAAGAATATTAGAGATTATTCATTTAGATGTAATGGGCCTTGCGGATATTGACTCTATTGGAAAATCTAGGTATTATGTCACATTTATTGATGATGTCTCAAGATACACTTGGATCTATTTTATGCATAAGAAATTTGATGTGTTTAATAAGTTTAAGGAATTTAGAGCTTTGGTTGAGAAACAATCAGATCATAAGATAAAAGTGTTGAGATCAAATAATGGTGGTGAATATTGTTCTAGGGAATTTGTTGATTATTGTAAGCATGCAGGAATTGTGAGACAAAAAACTACTCCATATATACACCTCAACAAAATGGAGTAGCAGAAAGGATGAACCGAACCTTAATGAAAAGAGCTATGAGTATGTTAAGTAGTGCTAAGATAGATTGGTCCCTTTGGGATAAGGTTGTAAGTACTTCTTATTTAATCAATAGATCCACTAGTTAATCTATTGAAGATAAAACTACTTATGAAATGTGGTTAGCTAGGAAGCCTAGTGTTGCACATTTAAGGATCTTTGGTTGTGAGGCTTTTGTTCATGTTCCTAATGAGAAGCGATCTAAGTTGGATCCAAAAGCTCACAGAAATGCATATTCATAGGTTATGGTGAAAATGTAAAAGGTTACAAGCTTTGGAATCCTCTAACTCAAAAAATTACTTTATCTAGAGATCTGATTTTAAGGGAATTTAGAGGTTATTTGGGAGAACAAAAGGAGAAGGATACATCTCGAACAGTGCATTTTGAGATAAATAATGAGAAGCAAGAAGATCTACACATGTTGAAGAACAATTGGATGGATTGGATGAGGAGACTTCATAGAGTTCTTCTAAGATAGATGCTCAAGATGGGCATATTGAGGAACAAGTAGAAACCCCTTTGAGAAGATCCACAAGACAACAAAATCCCATTGATAGGTATATCCCACCTAATTTTTGTTGTATATTTGCTTTAATGAGTACTTATGATGAACCCAATTCTTACAGGGAAGCTTTGTCTTCAGATGAGAACAAGCTTTGGTCACAATCTATGCATGAGGAAATGTAATCCTTGGATACTTGTGACACATGGGATCTTGAGAGTTTTCCGAAAAGAAGAAAGGCCATTGGTTGTAAATGGATTTTTAAAAAGAAAATTGAAGTTGATGGTAATCTCAAAAGGTACAAGGCCAGATTTGTAGCCAAGGGACACTCCCAAAGAGAAGGATATGAATTTAATGAAATATTCTCTCTTATTGCTAAATTAACTTCTATTAGATTCTTTTTATCTATTGTTGCTACTGATGATTTTGAGATAGATCAAATGGATGTGAAAACTGCTTTTTTGCATGGGAATCTTGATGAGGAGATTTATATGAAGCAACCTGATCCAATTTTGTTGTAAAAGGAAAAGAAGAATTGGTTTGAAGGTTAAAGAGATCTTTATATGGATTGAAATAGGCACCAAGAATGTGGTACCACAAGTTTGATTCTTTTACATTAAAAATTGGTTATGTTAGGAGTGAGGAAGATCATTGTGTTTACATAAAATTTATTGATGATCATCTTTTAATTATTATCTTGTATGTTGATGACATGTTGTTTATTGGTAACATCAAGGTAATGATCAAAGAATTGAAAGCACAACTATCAAGCACATTTGAGATGAAAGATATAGGGGTTGCAAAATATATCCTTGGTATGGAGATCAACAGAGATAGAGGTAACAGAAAGCTTTTCTTAAGTTAGAGAAATTATGTTGATACTATTTTTAAATGGTTTAACATGCAGGAGAGTAAACCAATTAATATTCCTTTACCAGTTGACACGAAGTTAAGTTTAGACATGAGTCCTAAATCTAATTTTCATTATGAGGAAATGTATGAAATTCCATGTGCCAGTGCAATTGGTAGTTTAATGTATGCAATGGTCTATACAAGACTAGATATAGCCCAAGCAGTGGGGGTTTTAAGTAGGTTTATGTCTAACCTTGGTAAAGAACATTGGACTTATCTTAAGAGGGTGTTTAGATATTTACGAGGTACTTCTAATTATCATTGGGTTTATCATGGTGCTAATGACATTGATATTATGCATAGATCATTGGACATACATGGTTTTGTTGATTCGAATTGGGTAGGAGATCTGGACTGTCGGAGGTCAACAAGTGGCTATGTGTTTACTTTGTTTAGAGTTGTGCTAAGTTGGATGAGTAAGAGGCATCCCACGGTTCCTTTGTCCACCACAAAAGTAGAGTACATGGCTGATACACATTCCTCTAAAGAGGCAATTTGGTTTCAAAGACTTGGGAAAGGTATTGGTTTTAATTGCAAGAAAGTTAGACTTGAATGTGATAGTCAGAGTGCTATTTGTTTAGCCAAAAATCCTATGTATCATGCTCGTACTAAGCATGTTGATGTTCAGTATTACTTTGTGTGAGAAATGGTTGAGAGTGGATAGGTATTAATTGAGAAAGTTGACACTTTGATTAATGTTGCAGATTATCTTACGAAATCAGTTCCTACAAATAAGTTCTCTTGGTGCAGGAAAGCCATTGGCCTTGAGTCCTATACTTGATTTATAATAATGATTCCTTGTTTAGAATAATTGCAATGTATAATTTTAAGTGGGAGAATGTTGGAAATAGGATGTGTTGGATGTTGTGGTTGTGTTGCTAATATGTGGTTGTCATTGATGTCAACACTATTGGCATTAATGTCTTAGAAGCTATATATGTCGAGGATATTGAGAAAATTGTAATAAAATAAGTTGCAGGTTGTCAATGGTAAAATGAAGTTCAATCTATTGGTGATTTCAGTACGTTGATGATCATAGGTTGTGGATTAAACAGTTTCTTGTCGAATATATCTAGTTTATCCATGTTAATTTTTAGAGATCTGCATGAGGATTTGTTCATGTTATGAAGATTTGTATTCTAACAGTTTTTATATTGCTTCAGTTGGTGTTCATGAATGAAGATGATGTGATTTTAGCAAGTTCAGTTGTTGTGGATGCTTCTCTAGTGATTCATGATGTTTTTGGATGTTTCTATATCATGCTCTATCTGTGTTGCAATTCACATTGATCGTTGTGCTCGCAATTTGATATTTTCTCTTGTGTGTTCATGTTTTTCATGTTCTTAGCCGACAGGGTGTTGTAGCATTTTGTGGATCTTCAAGGAATAATTTTTGAAGGTGGTTCATGTTTGAGAATTTTATTTTGGGTCTTCACTATGTTGTGGCCGACCTTGGTTGATTTTCATTAATAATATTTAATGTTTTGGTTCGATAGTTTGTATTCATTTTATTATTTTATTGAGGCTGACATGTAGCGATGTAATTTCTTGTTGTGGATATATATAAGCGATTATTTTATCATTTGAAGGAATGCATATGAAAAGTGTGAGTCCCATGTGTGAATATTGTTCAGATCTTTCAAAGGTAGAAGCAGAGAGTGAAGAAGAGTGAAGAAGTGTTCATGTGCTTAACCAAAACTATAATCAGGCACTAGCAGATGCTATTTTTCTCAGTTCAAATCTTGTGGATGTAATTCATATATTTGTAACATAGTGTGTCTTCCTTTTGTAATTGAGTAGTGATCTCTAGGCAGTGTGCCTGAATGCATGTGTATTCCCTATTCATATTTCTTTATACTTTTAATAGGGTATAATCTTGTGGACTAATCTCCATCATCCCTAATAGGGTTTCCACATAAAATCTTGGTGTTATGTGTGTTTATGATGCGTTGTTGATTTATGCTTTCATGGTTATTGATTAGATCTGATAATAAGGTTAATCATCTGAATAAGTTTAAAATTATGTGACAACTAATTCACCCTCCCTCTCAATTCTCTTCCCTTATGTTTCCAACAAGATGCCATTTAATTGCAATCCTAAACATTATTTCATGTATCTCCTAAGTCCTTAGAAAGTGTTCCCCAACACTAGGATTAGAAAGAGATTAAATTCGAATGAAATAAACATGTGAATTGACATTTTTAATTAATTCTAAATGATAGGAACAAGTGAGGGTGTCCAAGATGAGTTCCTAAATAAGTGGAGCACATGGGTCACCCACATGGAAGGTGGAACCCACCTTGAGTTAAGTTAATTGTGGAGAAAAATATAACACTTATGTAATGTGTGTAAAGATCCTAGAAGTTAGGGATTGATGTAGACATGCATGGAGTTCAGTTTAGTTTAGTTCAGTATTAGTTTAGTTCAGTTCAGTTTAGTTTAGTTCAGTTTATTTTAGTTTAGTTCAGTTCAGTTCAGTTGTGGTTCGGTTATCTTCAGTTGAATGCTAGTTGAATTCAGCTGACTTGGAATGCATGACTAATGACTTGAGTTGCATGACAAATAATAGGTGATACATTCAGTTAAGTGGGGATGATCAATCATGCATCATGTTTGCATGAATTGATGAAGAGATATGTTTCAGTTAATAGAGATTGACTTGGACCCACCTTGGGTGCCCAAGTTGGCATCTTGGAGTTAACACTTTTTCATGATAAGATATTTTATAAGGCTGAGTTAAGTGGGCCCATTCTTGGGTGCCAACTTTGAGGAAAAGCTTAGAAGATATCTTTGGAATCAACGTTGAGTTATGACTTCAGTTTGGGATTCCCAAATGGATGGACTTGTTTTGACATTGATCTTCACGGTAGAACTCTACTTGCAAGGAATAGGCATGGGTTTTGTGAGATAAGCATTGTGCTTTGTAATTGTAAACTCTTTGGAGTTTACAAGGCTCATTATTGTCTATTTATTGTAGCAAGTTGAAGAGAATTGTATCATATTTTATTGCAGGTTGTGAAGAAGATTTGGTGAAGGAAAAAGAATCATCTCAAGCAATAATTGGAATTATTGTATTCTTATTATGAGATTAAATAATACATTGATTCTTGGTGGAGTTTTTTCTCGAAAGGGTTTCTCCATGGTATATGTTGTGTAACTTCTATCTTCTGGTCTTATTCTTGTACAACCTTTTGTGTACTTCTACAAATGGTAAAATGAATTTAAACAGATAATCATCCACAAAGAATCTGTAACAAAGAATACTTAATTAGATTAGTAATCTCATAGTTTTACAAAATACTAATCTACATAATTACTTCAATTTTCAACTATTTTAAAACCTTTAACTCAATCTTTGGAACTAATACTTAAAACTGCTTAAATGATTAATCATCAAATGCCAATGCAGAAACTCAAATCCAACACATAAACACAATAACACCATATTTATGTGGAATACCCAATGAGAGAAAAACCACAGTGAGGATTAACTCACTCTATAGAGGATATCAAAACCGATTACAAAAAAAACTCACCGCCTAAAACAAGGCTCACTGCCTAAAATAAGGCTCACTACCTAAAACAAGGACTCACTGTCCAAAACAAGGACTCATTGTCCAATAGAGCTACAACCCAGAGGGATCACTGCCACAGAGATACAAAAGAATACTTGTTACAGAGAGACTACAATCCCAATGAAACAAAGCATTCCACCATAATTACTTGATCAACTTACATGAATGATAGATTTCACCTTCTGCTCACTACATCAGAAAATCAACATTAAGCTTCACACTGGTCTCCCACACACAACTTACACACACTTTTTAAATATCATCAATGTCATGTCTACTCTTTCACTTATCTTCCTTCTTTTCTCTTATATGTTTTTCATTACTAGCTCATCTTGTATTTATACTATCTCCAACCTTGAAAAAGATACAAAGTCGGCCATCCAACTTCAAATTCAAATTAGGTCAATGCCAAAAACATCCTAGGGTGGAATCAGAATGAGGGCAACCCAAACACATGCTTCACTAGGACCGAAAATAGATCCAACATGCTTCATTAACTTCGAAGATAGTGTTTAACACAAAGTCAACCAAACCAGTGTAAAACACATAGAATAATTAAGCTTGAAACTTCCAGAAACCAAAAATATCTTCAATGCAATCAAAAGATCTTAACTTTAGAACCACAAGTCAAAAGAATTCATCAAAGAGAAATCTAGACCGGAAAATTTTCTCCCAGACCTTAACCAGATCACAAAAAAATATAGTTCACAACTGGCGAACACAACTCAAACTTCACAAAAAACCAACATCCAAACATCTGGATATAACAACCTTCAACAACCATGACCAACATATCTGAACCGCATGAACATAGGGGAAAATACTAGATCATCATCCTAAGCAACAACTAAATACATGTAATCTTCCTTTAATACAATTTTCTCAATATCCTCAACATATACAACCAACAACAGCTAGTAGATAACCATTTGACTAGTTGACATCAATGGCAACACCTTCATTAGGTAAGCCCAAAAAATTGGTACACAATTATAGTGAGGAAGGAAAACTGTAAAAAACACCCCCATGGAGAATTTTTTTTGTTTTTGGGGGTTTGAACGAACTTTTGGTTTGAGCAAACCCAAAGGGGGTTCGCTTGAACCCCCCTTCGAGCGAACCTATTTAATGTTGGGTCCCACCATATTCCACATTTCCCAGAATGAAAAAAAAAAGGAAACTTAGTGGAAAAGGGGTTCGCTCTGACCCTGGTTCAAGTGAACCTCCAAGGGGGGTTCGCTTGAGCCTAGGTTCATTTGAACACCCCTCTTCCCCCCTTCTCCCCATCTGGCACCAAATTTCTCTAGAATTTTTTCCTTTGAAGTTCGAGTTGAGGATGAAAATGGAGGAGAATTCACAGATGCAACTAGAAGATGGTAGTCCTTAGAATGAGCTATCCAACGAATATAATTTTAATATGTTTTTCCTTTATTATGTATTTATTTTTTTAGTTTCATTAAACATAGGTTTTTCACCAAAAATCAAACTCTTTGTTCTGCACATGTGGAAAAATAGCAGATTATCAAAAAAAAAATTGAAAAATATCAATGCACTAGATATTGAAGTCCTTGATCCAATAAAAAAAATTGAATTTTGATACATACAAAAAAAATTATGTTGTATACGGTCGGCCTATGTCTAAATTGTAATTGGTTTGTCTTCGAATCTTGATTAAGGAAAAAATATTCAATAAAAAACTATGAAACCAAATGAAAGTGCTAGATATCATAGTTAGAAATCTAAATTCAAAAAAAATAGAAGTTTATCCTTCATGGAAAAAAAGTTATGTTGTATACGGCGAGCATCACTCCTTAAAAATGGTGTTTACTTAAAAAAAAACTAGTTTTCAAAGGAGATGGAAAAATAAGTGCAAATTAATTCCAAATTTTTTGAATAAAATATATTTAAAATCTATAGACAAAATTTCATAAATCACTAGTTTGCATCATCTTTAAATTTCTCATGGTTTAGCTGCTATAGGTGCCCGAAAGTGAAGATTTAGTTAGAAAAAGTCAATTTAGTGTCCAATTTGGCCAAAAATTGTAAACCAATATTGTGGGATCATCCCATTCCTTTTTCCATTCTTGCAACAATCTTCGCCTTTGTCATTGATGGCAACACATGATGTGAAAAACCATCAAAGACACCATACCAGTTATGAATATACTTCTCAATATTTTTTCTTTTTCCTTCTCCCCCTCAGAAGATCATCTTTCTCATTACCCACTTTCTCTCATTAGCTTTCTCTCCCCCTTTGACATCAATGGAAAAGGAAAAAGATATGTTCATTTAATCTTCCTTTTACATGAAAACAAAATACTCATAATGACAATACTTGTACTCTTTTTGTCATCTACACATCCAACCCAATCTACATCTATATATATGCACTAAGTGTAAATTCAATATCTATAGGATACCACAATCTATAATCTAGAGTTCCACTCAAATATCTAAATATTCTTTTTTATTGAGAATATGAAGTCACAGTGTCCCTAAGTTGTAGTCTTCAATGGAGGACCTTTGCCAAGAAAGATATTCAACCACATAGAAAGTGTTGCAACAATGGAATGCAAAATAGAGATTCTATTATGATGTGATATTTACAGGAGTACAAGTTCCTGAATAAATAGGCAAGAGTAAGAATCTAGAATGCATAAGATGTTTCCAAGTCTTAAAACCACACTACATGTGACAACATGTGAACCCTACCTAGGAAATGATAAAACTTCTAGCTAAGGACAACTCATCTTCTAGAATTAATCTTATCCCTACACATAAAAAAGGGGAAATTATCCCATTTATTTAATAATTTATTTATGCAACCTAGGACTAAATTAATGCAAGACCTAAGTTAACTTATGCTAGTGTAATAATTAATTAATTAATTACACTAAAACCCCCCCATAAGTGCAACTTAGGGAGGAAATGCAATGATTATGCAAAAATGATGGGTCCCAGCTACTAGTCCATGTTAGGTACTCATTTACATGATGAAGATGCAGCTAATCTCCCACAACCGGAGATAAGGGGAAAACCCAGTGGGAACAAAACCCCTCTCCAAAAAGGAGATGAAAAAGTAGAAAAAGTGATGATTGGAGGACTCAACCTCATCCCCCCAAGGACAACAACCATCACAAATATACAAAAGGAAACAAAAATAGGTGACTAGATGTCCCCCCCATAAAGGTGAGTAGTCCACTGTAGGATATCTTCAAAACCTACATATGATGAAGTGAGAATCCAAGTCTTCAAAACTTGATGTAAACCCATCTAGATGCCACAAGTATTAAGAGATGTGTGAATCCTCCCCTGCTGAAACAAATATCAACTGAGAGGTAGATGTGGAAGAAGATGGAGCCGAGAGAAGAGCCAAGTCAAGCCAGCCACCACAACTCTAGCGAGGAGGATTAGAACTGCTTCCTACCCTTGAGTCAGGAGAGTCAAGAGTAGGTTGAGAATGGTCCCAAAACTTGGTAAACTTGTACACCCTGGAGTGATGATCTGCTTCTCCATAGGCAACAAGTGTGTCAAACTGATCCTGGATGATGGCTAGATCTGAAGTAAACTCAATTTTCAAATTCTCCTAAGCAAGTTGATAGACAAAAATCAAATTGTGGGCCATTTGAGGTATATATGCAACATCACACAATTGTCCCCCCTCCAAATCAACATCACAAATAGCAGCAACATTAACGATGTCTGCATTTGCAGTGAACATCCAGTCAAACTCATAAGGTCTCATGGAATCCTAAATAATGTGATCTTTAGAATAGGTGACATGTCGTGAAGCACCTAAGTCAATGGCCCAGCCTTCCCTTCTATCAACTAGGGTAGTGATCAAAGCATTTCCCTTGCCATGATTTTTAGTTGTGACAATCCCTACAATGCCTGAAGATGACTCTTCATGAGAAGAAGAGTGATGTTATGATCTCTGAGAATCTACCTTAGCTCATGTGTCTCCCTCTTAAAACATGTCTCCTCACTATGACCAAGCCCATTATAGAAACTACATTTAGGCCTCTCCCTCTTAGGCTTTTATTCCTTATGTTGTGATGAATCAAAAGATCTTGTCTTACCTTTCCCTTTGTTCTTTCCTTTTCCTTTTGATGGTGCTGCAACAAGAGCATGAGACTTGGTAGACGAATCAACCTGATTGAGTTTTACTTGTTCTCTAGTCAGGCATTCACAAAAATTCTCAAATGAAGGCATTACAAAACTATCTCCAAGACCATCTATTGTAGAATAGAAAGAAGTAGCAAAATAAGAGAAATAACCTCTTAAATTTGACAGGATCATGAAGATGCATTCCTTGTCAGTTTTGTCTTTGCCACACCTAGATAGCTATGTTCTCAAGGACTTAAAATTTACCGGATAGTCTTTGATGGAGGGAAACTAATCAACTGAGAGTGAAGCAAGTTTTGAATCTAATTGCAAAGCTTGAACATCGCTGACAGAACTGAAAAAATCCTTGAGTTTATCCCAAACCTCCTTAGGAGTTTTGCACCCCTCAATATGGAAAAACAAAGAGTTGGAGACATGAAGAGCAATAAGACCCATAGCCTCCTCACACTTGATTTGATGCTGAAATTTCTCATATTCTCTGGTTAAATGAGGTTGATTCTCATTCAACATTGACCATAGGCCCTTCGACCAGAGGAGACGTTGCATGCTAACTTTCCATGTATGATAATTGTGGGGTGTGAGAATCTCAAATCCTGTATCTGCCATTAGAGAAAGAAAAAATATACAATACAAAAAAATCTCTGAAAGGAAATGCTAGAATTGATGATATATCAATAATCAACTAAAATAAAGCCCCCTTTGATACAAACAACTCCCTCCAAAAAAATAGGATGTTCAAGTGAAGACAAAAAGCACTTAAGGTGACAAACAACCAAGACACTTCACTTGAAGTTGATTTTGAAAGGAATGATGGAGTGATGAAAAAATAGACTGCAATACCTCTCTGATGCTACGAGAATGGTAGAAAATTGACAAACTGAACAAGAGATATCACCTTCCAAGCCCAAATTAGGGTTTTCACTTCAACTAGATAGAATTTTTTATGATAGTAGAATCTAGAAAAATAGATGGTACCACTAGAAAGTAGACTCCAAGAGATTTCCAACAGTATATCATTTGTTAAATTTTGATATTGTATGTGAAAGATATGGCCTCTGGAAGATTATTGCTGCAATGGACCTGTTCAGACTAACCAGGCACAAAAATCAAGCACCTAAGGGCAAAAAAAAATTAGCTCCTGGTCACTAATATGACCAAGGGGCTATCGGTAGTTTTTAAAAAAACTCACCATTGGATGAGCGGTGGCAGAGCAGTTGCAAAGTGGTGGGGGACGGCGCGGCCAAGATGCGGGTGGCACCACTCGAAGTGTAGCAGGGCCCTCGGTCACGGATAGGACCGAGGCTGGAGCTTGGTCTTCAGTGGGAGCTCTGGGTATATCATTAGATGGAAGCAGTCGGGATGCCAGGAACAAACTCTGGCAAACGGAAACCAAACGTGATGACAGAGGATGGTGACTTCCAGTGACGTCGGCTGATGGGATGGTTGTCGACGAGTCTGTAGATGACTGATGGAGCCGGTAGAAATTTTGAATAATGTAATAATTGCAATTCAAAATTAAAATGTTGATATTTAAATATAAAATCTATAGTAAATAAATGAACACTGACCGATGGAAAACTATAGCCTACAGAGAAAATTATTAAAACCCTTGAATGTCAACTGTGTATTAAAATACCAGGTCACCCACATAAATTAAATTTTTGCTAGAACTTTATAAAAATTTTCCCAAATGATAAAATAAAAAATAGCCCGATGATCTAAAAAAAAAATCCATGATGGAGGACTGAAGGGGATTTTTTTTTTTGCAAAAATTGTATGAATAGTACAAAATGATGCAAACCCTAGATTTACACCTCAATGGATCTTGGTTGATATGTCTTTGATTTTGACTATTGAGCAAGCAATCTATAGGTTTTGAGGCCTTTTGGATGCAATGGAGAGGTCAGAGAGAGCCTGATGTGGACCAGAAATCAACTTGGCTCTCGGGTAGAACTAACTAGCCTACAAGTAAAAAACCAAGCATGCAAAGAATCTCGCACACCAACTTTCTTGATCCTGAGTTGAGGTTTCACTGGAAAAGCTCTGATACCATGTTGAGACTATGGATTCATAGTGTCCCTGAAGCTACGGTCTTCAATGGAGGACCTTTTCTAGGAAATATATTCAACCACACAAAAAGTGTTGCAACAATGGAATGCAAAATAGATAATCTATTATGATGTGATATTTACAAGAGTACAAGTGCCTGAATAAATAGGCAAGAGTGAGAATCTAGAATGCATAAGATGTTGCCAAGTGTTAAAATCACACTACATGTGAAAACATGTGAACCCTACCTAGGAAATGATAAAACTTCTAGAAGGACAACTCATCTTCTAGAAGGAATCTTATCCCTACACATAAAAAGGGGAAATTATAATCCTATTTATTTAATAATTTATTTATGCAACCTAGGACTAAATTA
>VDFB02105785.1:269522345-269535844 GCA_007258455.2 Sequoia sempervirens | reverse complement strand
TTAATACCTCATCACAGGCTGACATGAAGCAAAATTAAACTCAAATTTCACTTTATTTCCCACTCAAAGGTCAAAATGGGGCCAAATGGGACTCATTCGCCACACATGGCAAATGGGTCCCACCTAGATGGGACTGATTCACCATGCATGGCAAATGGGTCCCATAGGGGCTATTTTGATAGCTCATATGCTAAGAGATTAGGAAATAAGGTCTAAAATTCCATCTTGTCAGGTATTTCATCAATTTGAACCTCATGATGCACAATATGGGTTAATATGGTCTTATAAATGATGATGTAGATGTCAAATAGGGCTTGGGACACATAAATCAATGAGAATGTGCAAGACACATTACAACACTACTTTATCATTAAATTTAATTCAAGAACTTTCTAGAATGATGTAATAATGTTATTAAACACATTTTGTAATGTTGAATTAGGAATAAATAGGTTAATTAACTCTAGAAAAGTGTGAAAGTATCTTACAACACTTCACAACAATTTTACAAGACATCATTAAAAGCATGTTATTCAACTTATAAGGGTTCAAATGTGCAAGACACATTACAACACTACTTTATCATTAAATTTAATTCAAGAACTTTCTAGAATGATGTAATAATGTTATTAAACACATTTTGTAATGTTGAATTAGGAATAAATAGGTTAATTAACTCTAGAAAAGTGTGAAAGTATCTTACAACACTTCACAACAATTTTACAAGACATCATTAAAAGCATGTTATTCAACTTATAAGGGTTCAAGACCTAGTGTGGATACATAAAATGTCTCACAATACTAGATTAAGACCTCATTAAGTCCATTTTATCATGAATTAATCCCATGTAAAGCAAAGGGTCCATTTTTCTATGGCACACAACCAACTTACCTTGTTGATGACAAAATTCATATAGCCCAAGTAGGGTAGTAAAAAGGTTTCCCTGCCCCTTCTTAGTTGCATTGTATTCAACCAAAGGATAAAGGTGCATTGGGTATCATAGAATCCTTTGTGCAAGAAATTTGCCTCATGACTAAATGGTTGGTGAGGGTCATGGAAGGAAATTCTCCCTAGAACCACTTTGTCAGACATTGCATTCATATTTCTATTATGGCGTGTCTTAAGGACTCAATTAACTGGTGAGATAAACTCCTTATGCCCTCCTTTTAACTCTATTTGGAAGGCTTCAAAAATCACTTCTAGAAAACTAGTTTGGCATGAATAGTGTCTTTGGAATGTCTTGTGTTTTATTTGTTCTTCCATTTGGTGGATTAGACTTATCCAATCAAAAAACAAGCCCTTGGGGTTTATCAGACAATTCAATGGAAAACATTTTTTCAAAAAGGGAATTCAAATATGTACCTTTGGGACCCTACAAGCTTTAGTTGTAAGCCTTGGTGACTTCTCAAACTCCTATGCAATTTGTCTTCCTTTGATAAACAAAGGATTGTGGGTATTGAACAACTTGTCCTTTCAAGTTCTATAGTCTTTTATCCATCCATAGTCACGAGTAGTTTTGGAAAGATTGGAAATGGTCTAACACTCACAACCTCTATTCTTTCCCCATCAAGACAATCTCTAGACAACTCCTCTCACCGCTCATCATTTCTCCCCACTTAAACTCCATTTGGAAGCATGTTGTTCTAGCTAGTCCAAATGGAACAAACTCCTAGAAATCCAAGGTTGATGCACAATCCCAACTCCTAGCTTGGAGGGCCCTTCATGTGAAATTCCCCATTGGTGATTGTCTCACCTTTATCCACCCCCCTTGATCTTGTTTGTTTCATACTCCAACTAAATCCATCAAACATGTTTTATGGTCCTATCATTACTTTAAACAATTGTGGTTTTTCCTCTTCTCCACTCTCCTTGCTCTTTTCCCTTACAAATGGTCTTGGAAAACTACTCCCCTAGGGTCCTCCAAAGCTTATAACCTCATCACCCAAACCTACGAAAAGTGATTCTTAAGCATATTTGGAATTTTAGATATCTAGCTTTGTTTTCCAACACCTATTATCCTACCTCCATCGAGAGATACAACTCGTATGGTCCATATTTATGAGTCTCCATATGGTTAATTGGAACCCCCATAATCACTCCCTTAGAGGCCTCAATTCTGAGCTTTGTAATAGTTTTCATTATCTATTGTAGACACTAAGCTCTCCTTTGAAAGATTTTTTTTCCCTCTTTTCCCTTATGAATCTTGCCCATTGGTTAGCAGTGACACTTCCAACGATTCAAACCTCTGGTATTTTGTTTCTAGTCTTTTTCTGATGCCGATTGGTTAGCAGTGTATGATTTTGTTGAGATCACAGTGAGACTCATTTGTTGTTGCTTCTACCATGAAAATACATGGAGATTGCTCAAGCATCCAGGGAAGACAGGAAGCTCACTCCAATACGCATTGCTAATTCTCTTAATTCAGCTATGGAAAGAGACTCTGAATTTAATTCACCTTTCTATTTTGGCTTGTCTTGGCCAGCTCAGTTTGTTTTCAATTGGACCTCTGTTTTGGACTGTTTTAGGTCTGTTGTATTGGTCTCATGTGAATTCTGCTAAGCCTGTTGGATATTACAACTTACTGCTTTTTATTTTCTTAGTTTGGTTAGCTATAGATTTCTGAACTTTGTATTGATTCTTCTTTCATTAAAAAAAAACGTTTGTTTTTTTTGCCTAGGGTGTGCAAATAATAAAATTGCCACATTTTGAAACAAATTAAACTAAAACATTCAAATCTGTAGGGCAAGGAACAAGGTAAAATAATTCCGCTAGGCCAAATAAACGAGAAAAGTAAGAGCCCGTTGGCAAATAACGTCCTGTCTTTGATTTCATTAATTTAAAAAACACAAATATTGTTTATGGTCAAACAGTCCGTACCACTGTAACGTGCTTCCATTCCTTTAAGGCTCATTATCGCCTGCCTCCTGTGGGAACACCCTGGATTTTCAGGGTGTGAAGCGTGTCCTTTATTATTTTTTTACTTATTTAAATCCCTTTCTACAACTATCTAAAAGATATGCCCCGCACCCTCCGCCCCCTAAAAAAATGCAAATTATTGAAATTGCAAGCCTGGTCTGCGATTGTTGTTTTGGCCAAATTTTTAACCTTATATAAGAGCATATTCAGCAAAAAGCGCCATTAAATGTAGTTATTTAAATATAGATTAGTGCATTCACCATTAACTATTGTTATTTAAAATCGAATGGCTTTCAAGGTAACGCAATACATTTTATTTTATTTTCTGGAAATGTGACACACATCAGAGCCTTATTAGGCAGATAACCACCACATTACTGACCAATCCGATTAGTTGAGGCGGATGTATTGCCCCGCTGGCTCTGATTACTTGCTCATTGCTTTCAGGTTGAATTGAATCTTTCCGATAATCCAACTTGGAAACAACATAGAAATTGAAGCTCTCGTACAACATTTTGAACTTTTGATCACTGAATTCAATAACTTCCAGAAGCTCACTGCAAATATATAAATATATAAGTAGGTACACCATCTGCCCACCTTGTTTTGAAGCAAGCATACGACATTCTGTACCTGCAATTGTATCACAAACCCAATAAGAAACATATTAGTTAATAAATGGAGTTAGTGGCTGATTTGTAAACTATGAACTGCAATTTCCAGTGTTTACAACCAATTCTTGCAGCCAGATTATAAACGAATTACAAAGAAAATAAGAAATGCTCGTCACCTTATTGGTGCATAAGCTCCTTAATAATGAGGCGGAGGAGGAGAAGTGTACTTATACACTGGCGGAGGAGGTGATTTATATTTGTAGACAGGGGGAGGAGGAGGGGGGGATTTGTACTTGTAAACGGGAGGAGGTGGAGATTTGTACTTGTAGACTGGAGGGGGAGGTGGTGGAGATTTTGCAGGGGGTGGAGGAGATTTGTATTTGTAAATTGGAGGTGGAGGAGATTTGTACTTGTAGGTTGGAGATGGTGGAGGTGGAGATTTGTAATGCTATGGTGGAGGAGGTGATGGGGATGGTGGTGGGGGAGACTTGTAATGATATGGAGGGTGAGGGGATGGAGAGGTGGTGGAGAAGGAGATGGTGGTGGGGGAGACTTGTAGTGATAAGGAGATCATCATCGTGATATGATCATGGGGAGATGGAGAGGGGGGAGGAGGAGATTTATAATGGTAGGGAGGAGGTGGAGAAGGAGATGGTGGTGGGGGAGACTTGTAGTGGTATGGAGGTGGAGGGGACGGAGAAGGTGGTGGGGGAGAAGAATAGTGATATGGTGGAGGGGGAGATGGAGAGGGGGGAGGAGGAGATTTATAGTGATAGGGAGGTGGTGGAGAGTGAGATGGTGGTGGAGGGGAGTTATAATGATATGGGGGTGGAGGAGATGCAAATGGTGGTGGAGGAGAAGGAGAGGGAGGTGGAGGAGATTTGTAGTGATAGGGAGGTGGTGGAGAAGGAGATGGTGGAGGAGGGGATTTGTAATAATAATTTGCTTGAGCTACAGAGGCCAACAAACAAAACAATGAGAGAATGAAGAGCGCCATGGGAGAATTCTGCTCCATTGTTTGGCTGGAAGCCATGATGAATGGAATGTAAGCTTCCTCTTTATATAGCGCAAGATGAAGGCCTATCTCGTTCAAGTGGGCTTCAATTTGGCACCGACATGAATCCTCTTTTCCTCGCAAGAGTCTGTTGCATTTTTTCAAACTTCTTAGCTGGACTGCTTTACTATTTAAATCAACATCTATTTAATAGCGACCGGCTTTGTTAAATATCTTTCTTCCCGGTTCCTGGATACATTGTAATCAAACAAGAGTTACAGTTGGCGTTGATTTTTTTTTCCACTGCATTAAGTATGACATGATCAATGTGCAATTGGTAAGTGAATTATATACTTTAAGAACATTGTTAAGGAGTGTGTCTCGATGCATTCATAGTTGTTGAGTTGCTCTTTGTACAAGAGATGATTTCTGGACTGTGTTTTAACCTTCATAGTTGTTGAGTTGCAGACGACGACTTGTCAAGAAGACGTAGTAGGTGAAGAGAGGTAATGAAGCTTGCATTGACTAATCTTTGGGTTGTATTGATAATGGAGGTTACACGTCGATTATCTTGTTTTCTAATGTTTTTGTCACTCATCTACAACTGTACTTGTTGACTTGTACGCAATAACAGTATATTATTTTGGAGCTTACGTGTTTTTCTAGACAGAAACCAGCAAATATACACAATGGGAATTTTTATGGGACGGTCGAGGAAATTACGGTTTATTAAATCTACATTTTACATTTTTTTTGGGAAGCATTTCATAGATTTATGTATTGATAAAAAATGAAATTAGAGGTGTAATTTATAATAAAATATAGTTTGTGGGACTGCATAGTCTAGTCAAACATAAGTAAAATTGAAAAAAAAACCGGTTGCAATTTCATCACATGTATTCACACGAAAAGCAGATCATCCTACATATATTAATCTTTCTATTTCTTTCTTTATTTCGTGCTTTTTAAAATTTGTGGCCTGTAATTGTATTTATCTTACACTAATTATTAACTGGGACTTTTTGCTTTAAAGCTTAAATTTTATGGTTAATATTTTATTATATGTTAAATTGTTTTTGGGATCATTTAGATTAGGGTTCCCATCTTTTGAAAGTATTAGAGGACCTTATAATATAATAATATTATATACAATATAATAATAAAAAAAAAATCTTATATAATAATCTTATATTATTAGATTTTTTATAAATAAGTGTTTAGGTTATCATTTATAGAATAATAGTATAAATATTTTGATCATAATAATAGCATTATAATATTAGAATAATAATCTTTATTTTAATAATATAGTAATAATTATTTAATATTATTGTAATTAGTAAGGATAATTTTTCCAATGTCTATGAAGAATAGTATGAGTGTTTTTGGTTTCAACTATGTATATTTTTTTCTAATTGACGTTCCAAATCACACTCAGTGATCCATCATCAAGAAGAAGAGAGTGATGAATTTGATGGTAGAATTAGAGCCTTAAGAAGAGTTAGGAGAAAAGAGGGAGGTGAGGACCAAATATTATGCATGGGCCAAGAGGAAAGATGGTGTTAGAATTGGCTATGACTGCCAAGATCTTGAGACAAAATGGAAATCACAAAAGAGAGATGAATATGACAAGAATAAACTGTATTCTTGTCAATATGATTCAATGATATGGTGTGTTGATATGTACAATGAGAGACCCCTTGGTTATATAGCCAAGGTGAGATGCAAGATGTCATAGGATTATGACAAGTGTCTTAATCATATGACATGAGACAACTAATCACACTTACCTAGGTTCACATGTAGTAGTTGTCAAAGGATAAGATAACAACTAATGACAACTAACACCTTCTAAAAAGATTCCTTCTTAGGACATAAGTAAACTTAACATGTGTAAATAAATCCCCTAGTAATGAATGAACTAGGTACAAGACTATATTTACACCAACACCCCCCCTTAAGTGCAACTTAGGGAGTAGCAGATTATTATGCAAATGACATAAAGATGCAAGAATGGGTCCCAACTACTAGGCCATGTTAGGTACCCATGTACATATGCAAATGAAATCAATGCAATATCTCACAAATGGAGAAAAGGAGAAAACCCAGTGGGACAAAACTCCTCCCCAAAAGAGAGATGAAATACAAAAAGGAAATGTTCTCAATGAAACATGAGAAGGAAAAAACCCCATGTGAGCAAAAAGACCTCCCCATAAAAGAGAAGAAGAAGAGAGACAAGGCAGCCTCCCCCTCAATGTTGAGTCTCCTGCAATGATGGTAGAAGCTCGACATTGAATGTTGAAGATGATCTAATCTCGCCGAACAACATTCCTCCCCTTAGGAAGAAACAAAACCATGGATGTATGCAGGATGTCAGGAATATGGATAATGGATGATGATATCTCTAAAGCATGCTTAAGAGTCTCCATGTCGATGCCAAAAGCTAACACACTCCAAACAAGCGTTCTAGGCCACACTGCTGAAGAGGAAAATCCAACATCTAGTAGAGATGAATGTAGAACATGATCCAAAGACGATGATATCCTCTCTGAAGACAAAGAAGCCTCCTCCAAATGTTGTTCGAAAGTATCCACACTCATGCCAAACTACAAAGAATGACCATGTAGAGAATGAACAAGAGGGTCAAGGTGTTCCCTCACAACATCTGAAGAAGGTTCTTCTCCATCAAAGAGAAGATGAATTTCATCAATGATGTCCCCCAAATATGCAATATGAGAATCCACAAACAAATCTAAAATACCTATCAAAAAGTCATTCAAAGTAGCCAAATCTAAAAAACAATTAGGATCCTGCTACACTGAATCACAAGGAACCAAAATTGTGGAACCACAAGCATCATCAACTGCAACAGTAGATCGATGAGATGAAATGCATGGCTCAAGAATTGGATATAATGTGAGTATTCCCAAGTTCAAGAAGCCAAATATCTCCTCTGAATCATAGTTATGATCAACAACCGAAGGAACAATGTCACCATTAGAAGCAAAATCTGTAAAGGTATACAATCAAGATGAATGATCAACCACCCCAATAGCAATGATCTCTTGACTCTCCAAGTCTCTAATGATGACTGAATCAAGAGTGAACTCCATAGACCTCCCATCTCCACCATGTGTAATATGATATATGGAAATAAGATTGTTCATCAAATGAGGAACACACAAAACTTCCTGGAAAGTGTTGTCCCCAAAACTAATATATCCCTTCCCAATTACACTCATGTATGTATTGTTTCCCATCAAAATAGGAGACATAGAACAAGGCTGAAATGAAGAGAATATAGATTGCAAAGATACCATATGATGAGATGCTCCTAAATCTAGAAGTCATCTCCCTGATCATGGACCTGAAAAAAGCACGAAGAGCTTGTCCTTTATATCCTAATGTAGATGCTTGACCTTTGTCCTTTTTAGACTATTTTGAAGGAGGAGGAGGTGATTCAAAAATTCTAGAAGGAAAATCAATGTGATTCTTTTTTAGAAGATTTTTCAACTCATCAATATCCTTGTTATAACAATAGTGTTCTTCATGTCCATCCTTCTTGCAATATGCACAAAAAGGCCTCTCCTTCTTAGATGATTCCCCTTTGGAAGAGAATTTTTTCTTTGATTGATCTGAATGTGGATTATTCTTTGCTTTCTTTTGTTTCTTATCTAATTCTGATTCTTTCACCTGACTAATCGTCAATGCTTGAGATTTAGAAGTCTTGATGAGACCCATTGAGATAAGCTTTTGTTGCTCATGTATCAACATCTTAGAAAATGATGCAAATGAAGGTGCAATATATGCAGACCCCATAGTCAATCTATGAGTATGAAAGCTAGAAACAAAAGAGGCATAATCAAGACAAAGTTTGTTCATTGTATTGTAGACCAACTGGATGTCCTTCTTATCAATTCCACATGCTTTACATTTCTCTCTTAGATCATTAACCTTAGTGATGTAGTCCTGGATGCTGTCAAAGTTCTTAGGATCAAGGCTCATCCGTTCATTATCAATTTGATAGCCTCTTACTTCATTTGTAGTACCATATAATGTTTTTAATTTTTCCCAAGCTTCATGATAATTTTTACATGATTCAATTTGGAACAAAAAATCTTGAGAAACAAGTCTACGAAGACACCCAAGAAATTTATTATGCTTAATCATCCATTTTAACTTTTTCTCATCATCAGTAGGTTCAAGTACCTTATTTTCAACATATAGAGAGTGAACTTATTTCATTAGAATACTCCATGCATTTTGATGCTATGTTGAATAATTATATGATGTGAGCAAAGGAACCTTAGAATGATCCATGAAAATGAGAGAGCACAAGCAAACGGATAAAAGAAATGCACCAAGAGACCCCCCCAAATCACTCAATCAAGAAACCCCCAAGCAATATCTGATTTGGCACTTTATATTTAGTGCGATTACAATTGCTAGATGCCAAAAAAAAAGCTATACTTGATCTTAGTGCTTACAGATGCCAAAATAGGCCATAGAACCAAGTACAATTTTTGGTACAAAATGAGATGAATCTGATTATACCACTAAGAAGTACATGAAAAATCATGCACTTTAAAAAAAAATTGCACCAAAAAATGTTACCGTAGGAGCAAGATATTAGCTCTTGTAGTTCCCAAAATGAGGACGAAGCAGCAACACCTATGATAATATGCAATTTATGGAAAAAATAGGAACCAAAAATTAAAAAATGATTGTACCACCATGTAGAGCATGAAAAATTATCCCAAATAAAAAAAAATTGCTTGAAAAAAGGAGTCAAAATCAGCAAGATACGAGGCTCCAAAGTCAGACTACAAAATGAAAAAGCCCAATGGTGAGGGGGAAATTTTTTTTTTCTAGGATGCTGACGTCATCGATGATGTGGTGATGACATCAATAGTTCACGTGATTAAATTTGATGACCAATAGCCCATCAAAAGAATATTCGTCCTTGCCTACAAAATATTCGTTGCCAGTCGCCGATGACAGAATCTCTAAGATTCTTTGAAATATTCGCTGGGATCTTGGTTGACTGACTATGGAATCTTTTGGTAGAATCTTTGATCTATGGGCTAGAGTTATTATTTGTACCCTATCCACCAAAAATTTGAATCGGTCACCGATTGGTGACCTGTCCATCGGTATTGTGATTGTTGCCAGCTTTTATTTAATGGTAGGGTAGATGGGGGTGACGTGTGAGCCACGTGGACCCTTGTGGGCCCCATAGGTACAACAATGAGGTCTGCGGTTCCTGCATAGCAGGTACTACAGAGTACCTCAATTTTTGTTTTTTAAACCTTTTTTATTTTTCAATAAAATCTTTTCAATAAAGTTTAATCGGTACAAAAAAAGATTTTTGAAGTTTTTCAATTTTTTTAAAAAAACTGAATAATATATATTTTTCAAAAAAATCATACCAACTGTAATTATGATGCTTGGGGGGTTGTATGGCTCCCTGGGAAAAAAAAATTTGGCCTCAGCGAACAACTGCTCCGATTTGGAAGAATTGGTAGTCAATCTTAGGGTTTTTAGCCCTTTTGGACATTATGGTAGGGTCAGATTTGATCCAAAATGCTCCAAAATTGCAGCTACCTTCTAGATCTGGCAACCACACTTGAGCTTTAAGCCCTCATAGATTTGGCCTTGTATGTCCAATTTGGATGAAACAAATGGAAAAATCTACTTTCTTGAACCTTTCAGACGCAATGGTTAGCTTAGATTTGCACCAACAAGCTCTGATATGAACCTGCAATAAAGAGCCAAAAATGGAACACCTCCAAATCTGGTATCTCTCTTTTGAAAAAGACTCTCCAGTGGCATCCAAACTGCTCTGATACCATGTTAGAATTAGGTATGACTGCTGGGTGGGTGCATGGAGGTGGGTAACAATTTTGTGGACACTTTTTAATTTTTTTTTTGAAAAGTCATAAATTTGAGTGCATTATAACACGCTTGCATCATGGCTTGGTGTGCCGAGCCTGAGGCTCAGCCACAACAAACCCATAACACGAGCGTGTTATAACATGAGAATGTTATAACACGCTCACATTATGACTTGTTAAAAGCAAAAAAAAAGTGAAACACATTCATTCTTGCATTTCAACTATGTTTTTTGTTGTGCCTGCAGACAAAACCCCCATCTTTTGCGCTCATATTCTAGGAGGAGGTATTCAACAAAAATATTCACCAACAATTGGTATTTCATCGCAAGGATGGTGCAACGAGGAGTAGGAGGTAAGGATTGTTTGCTTTTTGTTTTGAATTTGTTAGTTTTAAGTTGTTTTTGATATTTTTTTTTTGAATTTGTAGGAGATTCAAATGAACCTGCAAACCCTCAAAATCCTCAACAAGAAGAGCAACCAAATCCTCAAGAACAAAATACTCAACAAGAAAATCAACCTCAACAACAACCTCCTCCACCATTCACTCAACACCCTCCTGACACTAAACAAAATTTAATGAGTGAAATTAAGAACAAAAAAAAGAAAATTGAGGATTTAATCAGTAGGTCGAGTGATCCAAATGGTTCAAGCATGGAAAGACTAACCCTAGCAAGTTCATTGAAAGATATGTTAAAAAAAGTAGATTCAATTAGAAATCAAATAACTGGATGGCAAGATAGGAGGCAGGTGGCTAGGGCCTATTACACGGATAAACTATCATATAAAGATGTAAAGTGTTTAAAAATTATAAAATGTGATTTGTGCTCATTATTCACTGACCTATGCACAAATCAAAATCTTACCCTCAATGCGAAGAGGTTTCATATTCATTGGTGCCACCACCAAAAGATTAGGAACTATTTTTATGATAGGTAGTACTTGGTTTTTGATTACCCACCGTGCAACAATTGTGAAGTCCCCTAGTATTTCCTTAGGAAACTATATAGCGAGTTCATGTTGAACAAAATCCCAAATTATTTTGATATGAGGGACTTCCAGGGGAGAGGTGTGGGGTCGGCTTAGGATAGACCTGGTGCACAACCGAATCCTATGCAGAAAGGTAGACAAGCTCTTGCTAGGCCGCCTCATGAGCACGTTGTTATGCCTTCTGTCGTGAAAGAGAGTGCTGATGTAGAGACATTGTAGGAAATCAACACTTTGACCTAGAGTGTCATCCAACATACTAGCCCTATTCTACAGTTCCATCCAGGGGAGTCTTTGAGTCATGGCCTTCGAACCCATGTGTGTCAATCTTGCAGAGTGACTTGTTCATATGACCTCACCGACACTCAGGAGGTTGCTACAGAAGATTTGTTTGTAGCTATGGAGATGGAGAGGGTAGCCGATATTTTGCATGAGGTGTATGACATTGATACTCAGGTAAAAGTTAGCATGTTCATTCAATTTAATTTATTGAATTTCAATTTTGAAATGCTAGATTAACTAATTTAGTTTTATGATTTTAATAAAATTGCAGGGTCACAATGTTGATACTGGATACATCAACCCTCCACTTGCTTATTTTTGTAGTACACCTATCAGTGGGGTATGTAACTAGTAAACAATTATAAATTTATTACATGTTAATAGCATTGTTTTACGAATGGTATTTTAATATGTGATGTTGGATGTTGAACATGCCAATATTGGAGGTTTTGAGGGAACACCTCCCAATGCCAGTGGATTTAATCAAACCTACACATAGGTAATAGACTAAAGAGTTTAACTAATGAATTGTATTTAATAGATTTGTGTATTTTATATTCATATCATTGATTACATTGCATTGCACATCATTCAAACTCAAAGCATTACTTCACATTCCATAACTAATAACTAGATGTTGATAGATAAAAAAATTTCAACTACAATATAGTTGTTTAGAAAGTCAAAATAAGTAATGATACAATTAATTCACATAGCATAAGTAATAAGTCTAGGAGAAACTTCCAATTGCATTTGCTTGTCACCTTTTTGCATTTTTACAACATTGATTGACAACTTTTGTTAAGATTCTGCAACTTTACAATTTACGCCTAAAATGACTACCAAAGACCATTACAAACTCAAAAATGGCTATTTAAGCCTTATTACATCATGAAAATACCTATACAACCTCATACATTATAATTCATGACATGGATCGCTATTGTAATTTTTGTGATTGAATAATTTGTTTTTTTTTTTTTAGATGTTGGTGGCGAAAACACCTCCAAATGTTACGAGGGTAATGGATATCAGTGTTTCATCTGCTATACAATCCTCGATGGCTCTAACAGGGGAGGTATGAGGAAAATTACTAAATTTCAATTTACATTCATTGTTATAGATGTTAGTTCTAATGAAAAATCAAACCATTATTGATTCGTAGTTTAATTTCTATTTGGATGGTTTATACAGGGCTTGAACACACCTAAACATGGGTGAGCGAATATTTCCCTCATGGAGAGTGATCGTGAGATGGTGGCAAGTGATTATTTTGTTAAATACATCATTTTTTTATAATGTAATTTCTATATATTAATGTCTTTACTTCTTATTGTAATAGTTAAAACTTCATCAAGAACTTAACTGTAGGAGGAGCAGCAGGAGCACTCCTCAAGCACAACACAAATGAGTGACAGACTTATCGCCATCGGATCGACAAGCAAAGGGAAAGAATTTATTTTTAGAGAATGGAGAGAAATGAATTTTGATTCCATACCCCTTTGTTGTATGCCTACAGGGCAATTTTGTACATATTTTGTATTGGATATATTTGACATTGTATGCCTATATGGAATTCCTGTAAGCCTATATGGCTATTTTGTACCTATATTTTATACTTATATCAACATATAAATTGATGTATACATACATGGCTATTTGGTTAATACAAATATTTTTTATCTATGGTGTCCATATTTGCATTATAAATTTATGGTTCAATAGATAATGAGTTACGTGTATTCAAGTGTATACTTTACAAATTATGTGTATACTTTATGACTTACATGTGTTCCAATGTATACTTTGTGACT
>VDFB02105785.1:269313926-269515690 GCA_007258455.2 Sequoia sempervirens | reverse complement strand
CTCTCTTAAAATTTCACTTCCATCCCCTCTCCCTCTCTCCAGACTCTCTCTCTCTCTCTCTCTCTCCCCATCCCATCCTACCTAGACAACTCTCTCTCTCTCTCTTAAAATTCTCCCTCCCTCTAAAGAAATACACAAATACATACAAGCATAATACTCTCCCCATCCCATCCTACCTAGACAACTCTCTCTCTCTCTCTTAAAATTCTCCCTCCCTCTAAAGAAATACACAAATACATACAAGCATAATACATATGTACATACAATCCTACATCAGTACAAGCATACATACATACATGTGTAGATACAATCTTATATACACATAGGGATACATACAATATACATGCACTGATACATATAGGCATACATACATACATACAAGCATGCATACATGCATACATACATACATACATGACACACCAACATACATGTACATACAAACATACAAACATATCAACATACCTTCAATAGAGTGGCATTTAACATAAAGAAATACATAACATGAGCATGTTATAATGCACTCACGTTATGTCTTGCTTGACATGTCTCCTAGAGAAGCAAAAAACCATGTCAAAACTAAGATATAACGCAAGCGCGTTATAACACGCTCATGTTATATTTTTCTTCGGGAATCTTTGAGCCTTAGCATTGGTATTTGCCTTGGAATACCAACCCAAAGGCTTGGAGGGCATTCCCAATGACCAGAGACGTGTTTTTGCAAATTCTATAATTTTTCACATAATTGGGTTCGTGCTCACCATCAAGATTGCATCTGGCTCAATATCGACAAAATCAAACACATGGGTAGTGTTAGGTTCTCTCTTAGCTATCCAATGATGTAATTTTTTTAAATTTTTGAAAATGTTAAGCTTTTCATCCATAATTTCTTTTGTTTGTATGTCTCTTTTTTGCCAAAAAGCATTGTTTGGTGTTTTTTTTGTTATAAATTAACTGTTCATCGAAATTTCAAATAAATTACATTTTTAGAAACTAGACTTCATTCTACATTTAAAAAAAAAAAAATTCAATTACTTTCCAAAATTTGTAGGGGGAGCACAGCCAAAATTCTACTTTTTAGGAAGTGCCCACTTAGAAAATTAGTAAAAAGTCAAAATTTCATTAAATTATCAGAAAAATCATGCATCAACTACATACTGTTAGCTAACTTCTAACCGTAGTGATTTTAAAAATACTACAAAAAATTTCACCGTGCTAGGGTCGTACACGAGTTGCTATGTTATGTTTTTCTGACAAAAAACAACACCAATTTCTATACATCCCTCTTTTGTACCCCTTAATCTCAACCATTTTCAAAATAAATTAGTAGTTTAGAAAGTAGACTTGGATCACTTTGATCCTTTTTTTTGTTCCATCTCAAAATTTTGAGTGTAACTATCCTCAATTTCACGTCCAAGGTCAGTATTTCCTGATTTTAGAAAAAGCTATCTACTTAAGTCAACTTTTTGGGAACCATCTTTGTACACTTACCCTGCCAAGATCTTGAGACCAAATGGAAAGCACAAAAGAGAGATGAATATGAAAAGAATAAACTATATTCTTATCAATATGACTCAATGATATGATGTGTTGATATGTACAATGAGAGACCCCTTGGTTATATAGCCAAGGTGAGATGCAAGATGTCATAGGATTATGACAAGTGTCTTAATCATGACATGATACAACTAATCACGCTTACCTAGGTTCACATGTAGTAGTTGTCAAAGGATAATATAACAACTAATGAAAACTAACACCTTCTAGAAAGATTCCTTCCTAGGACCTGAGTAAACTTAACATGTGTAAATAAGTCCCCTAATAATGAATGAACTAGGTACAAGACTTTATTTACACCAAAATATGGGTTAGAGAAAGTTTGACCAAAAAGATAGAATAGACAACTAGTGATAAATGAAACAATCAATAATTACACAATGAAACATTAAACTAGCTAGTTAAGACAAGTTAGGGTTATGGAATGTAGAACTAAAATTAGCTAATGTATGCGAAGGAATGTAGAGGAATATGAAAATTGATGAAAGTATTTTTTTTATAAAAAGTAAAAAATACTAATTATAATATTATACACATATTTGTGAAAATACGTAGTAATTATCTAATTAATATAACAATTTCATATATATAATAAAAAATGATTATATGTATCCATATATTTTTTGAACACCCAAAATATTGTGAGGGGGGGTGAATTAGTATTATCTTAAACCATTTAAACATTAAACATCCAATCACCAAAGCATATCCAACTGTAACAAAGAAAGAAAGAATGAAACATTAAAACCACCACATAACACATGAAAATCAAGATTTTTGCATGGAAAACCCAAAATGGGAAAAACCACGATGAGGATTAGCTCACAATATATTATAACCGATTATAGTATATTTATAGAAGTTCTCACTATAGGTGGACTCACTGCCCATAGAGGAAAAGATAAAAGAGATATTGTGGCTCACAACTTATTTTGAACTATTACAATTGCATCTATCATATTCATAAAATACAATTCCAATGAAGCTCAATAAACTAATTTTACACACTTCATCTGATTCTAATCTAACACCCTGCTTTCCTCTGCATTCACATTGCTTCAATCTTCTACTCAATATTCACAACTTAAATTCACACTACTCTAATAATATTTGAATGTAGAATCTTCACATCACACATCATTTTTTCATTCCATACATCAAAACATAGAAAATATCTAATATATATATCTATATAAACTCTAACATCAATTAGGTTAGCCTAATTAGATACATAGTACTCAAAATATAACTTGTTGGATCCAAAACTTTCATACATATTTGGTGCCAAGATGCAATCCTCAAAATAACTTAAAATAGGTCAACATGGACCTATATTAGATCCCACATAAGACAAAAATACTTATTTAACCTTCGCATGCCTTCAACCTTATTAGGTTGACATGACATAAGACCTAATAACAAAATCCTTCTTGATTGTGTATCCACATACAGACACGCATACCTAAAAACTCGATGCCAATTGAAATTCCTACAAAAATGTCATTTGTCAAAATCTCCTTAAATTTCCAAAGACAAAAACTTATTTGCAAAGAAGTGCAAACACTCCCACACAAATGCACTATATAGAGAATAACTGTAATTTTCTAGACCAACTTCTTTTACTCATATCTTTCGATCCAATAGGCAAAACATGATGAAAACTTGGAATCAGATACATCTAACATCCAAAAAAATAATGTGATAAGCACAAAGTGAAACCTTTATTTGCGGACCGATGCGGACCCAAAAATTGAAGCTCTATTACATTGAAAGAACATAATTGACACTTAGTCAATTTTCAACACAAGTGACTTTTTTGGATCAAACCATCTTGCAAAAATATATTTCTCAACAACTCATTAATTACAACACTGTAATGCTCATGTTGCCAACAAAATTATCAATGAAAATTTTCTCATTCTTTCAACAATATTATCATGGAAGAATATATATATTAATTATATTATACAAACATTTGTGATTAAACAAATATTTGAAAATATAAATAGATAAGTATAAAAATATATATGTACATGTATGTATTCATGCATGCATGTATATATGTGTGTATATACATACATATATGATTGTATATATATATATATGTATGTATGTATATATGACTGTATATATGTATGTATGTATTAATATATATGATTAGATAATAAATCTATAGATGTATATAAGTGCAAGGTATAAATATGTGTATCTATGTTTATCATTGTATAAATAAATAAATAAATAAATAAATAAATAAATATATATATATATATATATATATATATATGTAATGTAACAACAGGTACCCAACATGGAACAAGCACCATCATACTGAGTTGCATATAAATGAATAGAATTGAAAAATGTCATCATCATAATGAGTAAGGAATTACTCCAATGGTTATATTCATAGGAATGAATAAATTAATTGCATAATGAGGCAACACTTTCTAATAAATTTGCATATGAACACTCTACCATAGCAATTTAAACATTCATAATGTTAGGCATGATAAAATTTCCAAACTAAAATATGAATCATACACTTCATAACCAATAACATATTTGGAATTAGAATCAAAATTGAAATAAAGAAAGTAAGAAAAACCTCCCCCATCCTTTCTCCTTAATCTGAAGTGGAAGAGGGTAAATGGATAGAGAGCATTATCAGGATGATTTCTGCCCTACCACAAAGCCATAGGCTTCCCCGTGCTACCCCACGAAGGGAGCCCGATCCATCACAAAGATTCTAGCAATCTATAGTGAACATGTGTAAAATTTGTGGGTATGTGGAAGATCATCATGGAAAAAATAGACCCTTAAGTGGCAAAAAATTCAGAAAAATCAAAATTAGAAAACTTGACACAAAAATTTGAATAAGTTATCTATATTATTTAAAAAATAAGTAAGAATAGAATCTGTAGCAAATTGAATGTAGTTTCTAAACTACTAGGTTTTTTTAAAGAAAAAAAATCTATTTGGTGAAAATTTGAAATTTTAATGCAGAGTACTTAAATTTCAAGGAAAAATAAGTAGGTGTCTCGACCACCCTAACCACAATAAAATGATAATATATATTTTTTAAGATTTAAGATATAAGTAGAGGACTCATGTCCCGATGTGATGCACATTTTTTGTAATTTTTTTCCAGTAAATAATTAATTATGAATTTTTTATTACAACTTTTAAAAAATATAAAAACTCATATGTCGACCACCTTAACTTGGTCAAAACTTCATGAAATTCAGTTTTTCTTTTTTAATCCTATAGTATGTGAAGCATAGAATGTGACACATGTTTTGGATTCAAAAAATGTGATACCGTTTGAAAGCTATAGATGTTTTTCAATCAACCTATCAATCAGGACTTTAGTCATAATTCAAATAGAAAATGAATAATAATTACTTATTAAATTCAAAGTAAAGCATAATTTATATTGGTGGAAAGCTAATAATATCCTTTTTTCATTTCATCAATTTTGGATAAAAAAATTTCGTCAGCCACATGCCCATCATATTGCTACTTTTTGGCCCATCATGATCCTGCACATACCCTTGTGTAGCTATGGAGTATCTAACATATGCAACCTATTAATACCCCAAGAAAAAATATCCAAGCATATGTCCCTTACCCATGAAGTCATTCAATTTAATTCAACAACCTTCCCTAGTTTGAATTTGTAGTGTAGGAAAATGCATACCTTTGCATTTTCACACTTGTTTGGTCCTACCTTGCTTTATTTATGATTATTTGTGTCTTAATTGGTCCTACCTTGCATCCACAAGCCTATTAAATTGCATCTTTTTATGGCTAATCCTAACAATCATCAAAGGGGAAATGATAATTTAATGATTTTAGCTGTGTGTCCCTAATTTTTTGGTTGGGACTAAGACACCACCTAGGGCATATTTTTCCCCCAAAGGTCTTGTGATCCTCTTTTCAAAGGAACCTTAATTGGGCCCCTTTTTGGAGTCCATGCCCCAAGTTTCGTTCCTCGGGACTGAGACACTGCCTAGGGCGTCTTAGTCCCCCTTAGGTTATTTTCGGGATTTAATTTCAAATCTTGGTGAGATTTAGCCTCCTTTAAATTAATGATTTCATATGTTAGCTTGTTGTGGTGTAATTTTGGGATATTAAGCATAGATAAGTATAAATACAAGGTCCCTTCATTCATTTTCACCAAGACTTTTGTGAGAGCATTCCTAACAACATAATTGAGTTCACAAGAGCATTCAAGAGAAATTAATCAAGTATTTGGAGCCATCATCAAGATTCAAGCATCATATCAAGGATATTGTTGCATCATGTGTGTTTTTGAGCTAACATTTGTGATGTAGGGTTTTGATTGAAGCAAGCAATTCAAGTCAAGATCTATCAACCATTCCTTTGATTCAAGATCTACATTCAAGCTAGCCACCTCACACAAGTTTTCCAATTTCATGACAAGGGTTTGGTGAGTTATAACATTGCATGTTGTTCATTCATCATTTCCCTTCATTATTTTATTTCATTTCAAGGTTTAATTATCAACAAAGGGTTTGAACAAGGCAAACCCCCATTTACTAACAATCAAAAAGTTTTCCCTCTCTTGCATGTTTGTGTTTGTAGATTTAGGTTGAAGATCATTTGAAGTGAAAAGTTGCAAATTTGCATTGAAAAGTTGTCATCTTCATGGAAACTCACCTACAGTCTAGATCTGGAAGTTTCAAGACCTAAGATCTGAGAAGAAGGAAGTGCAGACATTGAGCCTCAGGATCACATTCAGAGATTTCAAAAATTCAAGATGGGACTAAGACAACAGTAATGGTGTCTTAGTCCTCCTAAGGGTATTTTGTAGAGATTATTTCAGATTCTATTCTGACATCTAAATATTTCACATTTGCCCCAAAAAATAGCAGTGGGACTAAGATAACAGTAAGGGTGTCTTAGTTCTCGCTAGTAGTTTTTGACAACATTTTTGCATTTCTAGAATCCTCATTACATTTCCAGACTTCCTAGGTACACATATCTTAACTTGTTAGTACTTAATTTCATCATTTGCACTCATTATTTGGCTTGCATTACTAGGTTTTGTGAGTTGAATGTCAAGTTCTCTTTTCCAAGCTTTTGCTTGGTGGTGAACCCCTCAAAACTTAAAGAACCCTCTCCTAGGTCTTCCTTGTTGAGAATTGACTCACCCTTTGGGGTTGATAGTCAATCCAATTTGGGATCCTAGGACATAATTGAATGACCTAGAGAGAATAGTGGGTACATCCCCCCACCTATTTTCTTTATTGTTCAGAATTAAAAGCTTTGGCCAAATCATTTTCATTACTTGATCCTCGAGTTCACATGTTGTTATGGTTTAAGTACTTTTAGTATTGTTTAGCATCACCAATCATAAATCTCATTTGACACAATAACATTAATTTTTCTTTCCTTAATTAGCAAAGGTTTATATTTTAAAACCATATTTTAGTTACTAGGAATCTATTCAAATTTAGTTTCTAGTTGACCCATCATAAGCACTTCAAATGTGGGCTAAAACAAATAGAATTATCATCTAGTAGAACCCTTAGGCTGGAAGTTACTAGAATACAATGCAAAATCTTAATCTCAGTCCTATCTGTAGAATTTAATGATAACATGGGTAGCAAGCAACAATCAAGTTTTAATTTAACCATAACTTAATCTCACTGGACACATGTTTATTAAACAACAGAAAGCCACTGAGCATGTGATCAAACAACATGAGACTTGATGCAACACTTCCTCATGGATATTGTATAATATATATATATATATAGGAGATAATATATGAGTAAAGAAATAAGAGGAACCTAATGAAAATAAAAAGAGTGTGATTAAATAGACAAAAAGGAAAAGAGTGATAAAAATGTAAAATATGAGATAGAATTAAAACCACAAAAAAGGCTTAGCTCACATATTTTAAATAAAAATAATAAATAGTAAAAGATAAAAATTGGAAAAGAAAGGAGGACCAATGATACTTGATAGGGGGATATGGTGGAAAATAGGGAGAGGGGGGAGGCAAAGGGAGATAACAAGTTGAGGGGGGGGGGAGATCATGAGGTAAAGAAGCAAGGGATGGGAGAGAAAAAGGGTGGGAGGGTTGGTGTGAAGGAGGCTTGAGAAAAGGGGTGGTGGGAAGGAATAAGAAGATCCCCCCAAACATGAATCCTCTCACACCCCCAACAAATATTGTAGATGAAGATACTTTCTTTTTTGTGAAAGGTTTGGTGAAAATATTGACAAATAAATATCAAAAGTCAGGAAGTAGAAAACATCAATGAATTAAAAATAAATAATTGATCAAATATAACACATGTAAATCTCTATGTGCTTCATTGGATGATGATGGAGTGAGTTTTGTTGAAAGAATGGAAAAAGAAATGAAGGTGTTGTCATTGATGTCAACTAGTCAACTAGTTATCTACTAGTTGTTGTTGGCTGTATATGTTGACGATATTGAGAAATTTTTATTAAAGGAAGATTACAGGTATTCAGTTGTTGCTTAGGATGATGATCTAATATTTTCCCCTATGTTCGTGCAGTTCATATATGTTGGTCACGGTTTTTGAAGGTTGCTATATCTAGATGTTTGGTTGTTGGTTCATTGTGAAGTTTGAGTTGTGTTCACCAGTTGTGAACTATGTTTTTCTATGATTTGGTTGAGGTTCGAGAGAAAAGTTGCTGGTCCATATTTCTCTTTGATAAAGTATTTTGACTTGTGGTTCTAAAGTTAAGATGTTTTGATTGCATTGAAGATATTTTTGGTTTCTAAGAGTTTCAAGCTTAAATTTTCTGTGTTTTACACTAGTTTGGCCGACCTTGTGTTAAGCACTATCTTCAAAGTTAATGAAGTGTGTTGGATCTAGTTTGGGTCCCGGTGAAGCATGTATTTGGGTCTCCTTCATTTTAGTTCCACACTAGGATGTTTGGGTGTCGAACTAATTTGAATTTGAAGTTGGATGGATGACTTTGTATCATTTTCAAGGTTGGAGATAGTATAAATACATGATGAGCTAGTAATGAAAAACATACAGGAGAAAAGAAGGAAGATAAGTGAAAGAGTAGACATGACATTGATAATATTTAAAAAGTGTGTGTAAGTTGTGTGTGGGAGATCAGTGTGAAGCTTAATGTTGGGTTTTCAGATGTAGTGAACAAAAGGAAAAATATATCATTCATGCAAGTTGATCAAGCAACTATGGTGGAATCCTTTGTTGCATTGGGATTGTAGTGTCTCTCTAACAAGTCTTATTTGTATCTCTGTGGCAGTGAGCCCTCTGGGTTGTAGCTCTATTGGATAGTGAGTCCTTGTTCTAGATAGTGAGTCCTTGTTTTAGGCAGTGAGCCTTATCTCAGGCAGTGAGCCTTGTTTCAGGTAGTGAGCCTTTTTGTAGTTAGTTTTGATATTCTCTATATTGTGAGTTAATCCTCACCGTGGTTTTTCCTTCATTTGGTTTTCCACGTAAATCTGGTGTTATTTTGTTTATGTGTTAGATTTGAGTTTCTGCATTGGCATTTGATGATTAATCATTTAAGTAGTTTTAAGTATTAGTTATGAAGATTGAATTGAAGGTTAAAATCTATGACAATTGATTCACACTCCCCTCTCAGTTGTTCTATTCAAGAATTGGTATCAGAGCTTGGTTCCTTGGTGAAGAGCTTAACCGCTTGAGGAAGGTCCGAGATGGCTAGCAAAATGGTCTTTGATTATCCGAGGTTTGATGGAACTAATTATGGTATCTGGAAAGTATTAATGGAAGAATATCTAGAGTATTGTGGATATGATGTGGAGAAAGCTTACAAGAATCCTTACACTCCTACTAATGGTCCAAGTACACCTGAAGAGATTAGAGCACATGAAGCAAACAATAAGGTGAAGTTTATCTTGAAGAATAGTCTGGTACATTTTGAGTTGATTAAGGTTCATAATTTGAAGATAGCTAAGGAAGTTTGGGATGCTTTAGAAAGAGCACATGATGGTGATGAAAGAGTTAAAGAGGAAAAAATGTAGAATTTGGAAATACAGTTTGATCTTATACATCTGTCTGAAGATGAAAATGATAAAGCTTATGTATAGAGATTGGATGAGGTAGTGGCTAGAATACGATCACTTGGCATTACTATAGATGAAACTAGGATTGGAAAGAAAATTCTCAGAACTCTTCCTGATGCTTACAGTGAGAAGGTGAGTGCTATTGAGCAGACAATAGATTATAATACTTGTACTAAGGATCTTCTATTAGGATTTTTGACATTTTATTAGATGAGGAACTCGAGCCTAAGAAATGGAGGGAAATAAGAGACTATCTTTAAAGATACAAAAGATGATGATTTGAATAAGAGAACTTTGATGAAATAGAAGCTAACTTTGTAAGAAGAATGAGGAAATTATTTGATATGTATGAAGGTAAGCTACCCTTTAAATTCTTTAGTTGTGGAGAAATAGGTCATTATACTACAAAGTGTCTGAAAAGAGCTAAAAGGAATAAACAAAGATATGAGAAAGAAAAGAAAGGAAAGAAGATTAATAGAGCTTACTATGTGAATGAGAATGCTAGTATTTTAGATCAAGATTTAGAATATGAAGATCTAGATGAAAATGATTGCTTGTTCTTGGTGATTAAGGATGAACCTAATTCTACTAATTCAAAAAAATAGGTAAAGGAAAGCCCTTCAGAGAAGGAGAAGGAGAAAAATGAAGGTACAGTTATCTCTTCCCTACGTGCTAAACAAGAAAAGAATTTTTGGGTAGTTGATAGTGGTTACTCACATCACATGACTAGTGATAAGAGTAATTTTGTTAAGCTTGATAAATATGATGGATGCTTGGTTATGTTTGGAGATAATACTGGTGCTAAAATCTATGGGATAGGTTCAATAAGTTTTGATGGCAAGAAACATACTGACGATGTTTACTATGTGAAGGGTTTAAGGCATAACTTGTTGAGCATTGGTCAGATGTGCAGAAAAGGATATGATATTGTGTTTAAGGATGAGAAATTTGAGATCCAGAAAGGATTTGAAACATTGATTGCTATAGGAAAGAAATCTGAAGGGAGTATTTATCAATTTAAGGGTGCTAATGGATGTTGCTTTATGACTTAGATAAATGGCAGTTGGTTATGGCATAGGAGAATGTGTCACATGAATTTTGATAACTTGGAAAGGATTAGTGCTATTTAGGCCATGAGAGATTTACCAAGAATTACAAAGCCTATTAATGCTATTTGTAGAAATTGTCAGTTTGGGAAGAAAGCAAGAAATCATTACAAATCAAAAGAATAATCTACTACTGGATTACTAGATTTAGTTCATACAGATCTCTGTGGTCCTATGAGAGTATGAAGTCTACTTTGTGAAAGGTACTTTATGCTTTTAATTGATGATTATTCTAGATATACATGGGTTACATTTCTTAGAGAGAAATCAAATACATTAGATAAATTCAAGGTATTCAAGGCTATGGTTGAAAATGAAGTGAATTTGAAGATAAAATTATCGAGATCTGACGAAGGTGGATAATTCATGTCCCATGAGTTCAATATGTTTTGTGAAGTGCATGGAATAAAGAGACAATTATCTACTCTAAGAACTCCTCAATAGAATGGAGTTGTTGAAAGGTAAAATAGAACAATTTAAGATGCTGCTAGGTCAATGATTACTGAAGCTAGATTATCAAAATTTTACTAGAAAGAAGCTATTCATACTGTTGTTTATGTGTTCAATCGAGTTCAAGCAAGAGCAAATAGTACAAAGACTCTTTATGAGCTATGGCACAAAATAATTCCTATAGTTAAATATTTCAAGGTATTCGGAAGTAAATGCTATATCAAAAGAGATGAGAAAACTTTGGGTAAGTTTGATGCAAGAAGTGATGAAGGCATATTTCTTGGATACTCTACTAAAAGAAAGGCATACATATGTTTCAATAAAAGATAGAAAGATTGTAGAGAGTTTGAATGTGAAGGTTGATGAGACAATAAGGAATTCTACTTATATTGATGGATACATGTCTGATGAACATGATTGTACAATAATAGAATAAATTGTGGAAGAATGGGATAAAGATGAACAGAAAAAGCAGGATGAACATAATGAAAGAGAAGAAGATGCTTTGATGACCTCCCCTAGGACACCGAAATATGTATAGAGGAATCATCCAAAAAATTAGATTATTGGAGACAAGACAAAAGGCGTGTTAACCAGAAGCAAAGCTGCTATTGAAGTAAATTTGTGTTTATTCTCTGAGATTGAGCTAGAAATAGTAAGTGAAGTCTATAAATTGATGAACATTGGAAGGAATCAATGAAAGAAGAACTTTTGCAGATTGAGAAAAAATAGACTTGGGAATTGGTTCCAAGACCGGAAGATAAAAATATCATTGGATCAAAATAGGTATTCAAAAATAAGTTGAATGAGAGTGGAAAAGTTGTCAAAAACAAAGCGAGGCTTGTGTGTAAAGGCTACTCACAAGTAGAAGGCATATATTTTTAAGAGAAATTTTCCTCGGTAGCAAGAATGAAAGCTATAAGGATATTCTTGGCATTGGCTGCTCATAAAGATTTCAAAGTCTATCAAATGGATGTTAAGTCAACATTTCTGAATGGTGAGCTAGAAAAAGAAGTTTACATGGAACAACCAGAAATATTTTTGTTAATAGATCAACTAGATATGGTGTGCAGATTGAAGAAAAATTTATATGGATTGAAGCAAGCTCCTAGAGCTTGTTATGTAAGGTTAGACAAGTATTTGATTCGGAAAGGATTTAACAAAGGTACAACAGACAATAATTTGTACTTTAAGATTGAAAATGACAAAATATTGATTGTAGTTGTATATGTTGATGACATTATCTTTGGCGGAAATGAAAATATGTGCAAGATGTTTGTGGAAGATATGCAAAAATAATTTAAAATGTCTATGTTTGGGGAGATGAATTTCTTTCTTGGGCTATAGATTAATCAAATAGAGAAAGGAATTTTCATTTCATAGTCTAAATATGTGAGAGAGATGTTGAAGAAGTTTGAGATGGATGGTTCCAAACCGGTGAGTACTCCTATGGTGACTAGTTGCAAATTGGGTAAATATGATGATTCACCTAAGGCTGATCAGAGCAAGTATAGATCTATGATTGGTGGAATATTGTATTTGACTGCTACTAGACTAGATATTATGCATGCGGTCTATCTTGTGGCTAGATTTCAGTAAGATCCAAAGGAAACACATGTTACTACAATTAAAAATATTAGTGTAATTAATTAATTAATTATTACTCTAGCATAAGTTAACTTAGGTCTTTCATTAATTTAGTCCTAGGTTGCATAAATAAATTATTAAATAAATAGGATTATAATTTCCCCTTTTTATGTGTAGGGATAAGATTCCTTCTAGAAGATGAGTTGTCCTTCTAGAAGTTTTATCATTTCCTAGGTAGGGTTCACATGTTTTCACATGTAGTGTGATTTTAACACTTGGCAACATCTTATGCATTCTAGATTCTCACTCTTGCCTATTTATTCAGGCACTTGTACTCTTGTAAATATCACATCATAATAGAATATCTATTTTGCATTCCATTGTTGCAACACTTTTTGTGTGGTTGAATATATTTCCTGGAAAAGGTCCTCCATTGAAGACCGTAGCTTCAGGGACACTATGAATCCATAGTCTCAACATGGTATCAGAGCTTTTCCAGTGAAACCTCAACTCAGGATCAAGAAAGTTGGTGTGCGAGATTCTTTGCATGCTTGGTTTTTTACTTGTAGGCTAGTTAGTTCTACCCAAGAGCCAAGTTGATTTCTGGTCCACATCAGGCTCTCTCTGACCTCTCCATTGCATCCAAAAGGCCTCAAAACCTATAGATTGCTTGCTCAATAGTCAAAATCAAAGATATATCAACCGAAATCCATTGAGGTGTAAATCTAGGGTTTGCATCATTTTGTACTATTCGTACAATTTTTGCAAAAAAAAAATCCCCTTCAGTCCTCCATCATGGAATTTTTTTTTAGATCATCGGGCTATTTTTTATTTTATCATTTGGGAAAATTTTTATAAAGTTCTAGAAAAAATTTAATTTATGTGGGTGACCTGGTATTTTAATACACAGTTGACATTCAAGGGTTTTAATAATTTTGTCTATAGGCTATAGTTTTCCATCAGTCAGTGTTCATTTATTTACTATAGATTTTATATTTAAATATCCACATTTTAATTTTGAATTGCAATTATTACATTATTCAAAATTTTTGCCGGCTCCATCAATCATCTGCAGACTCGTCGACAACCATCCCATCAGCCGACGTCACTGGTAGTCACCATCCTCTGTCATCGCGTTTGGTTTCCGTTTGCTAGAGTTTGTTCCTAGCATCCCGACTGCTTCTATCTGATGATATACCCAGAGATCCCACCGAAGACCAAGCTCCAGCCTCGGTCCTATCCGTGACCAAGGGCCCTGCTACACTTCGAGTGGTGCCACCCGCATCCTGGCCGCGCCGTTCCCCACCACTTTGCAACTGCTTTGCCACCGCTCATCCAGTGGTGAGTTTTTTTAAAAACTACTGATAGCCCCTTGGTCATATTAGTGACCAGGGACTAATTTTTTTTTGCCCTCAGGTGCTTGATTTTTGTGACTGGTTAGTCTAAACAGGTCCATTGCAGTAATAATCTTCCAGAGGCCATATCTTTCACATACAATATCAAAATTTAACAAATGATATACCGTTGGAAATCTCTTGGAGTCTACTTTCGAGTGGTACCATCTATTTTTCTAGATTCTACTATCATAAAAAATTCTATCTAGTTGAAGTGAAAACCCTAATTTGGGCTTGGAAGGTGATATTTCTTGTTCAGTTTGTCAATTTTCTACCATTCTCATAGCATCAAAGAGGTATTGCAGTCTATTTTTTCATCACTCCATCATTCCTTTCAGAATCAACTTCAGGTGAAGTGTCTTGGTTGTTTGTCACCTTAAGTTCTTTTTGTCTTCACTTGAACATCCTATTTTTTTGGAGGGAGTTGTTTGTATCAAAGCGGGCTTCATTTTAGTTGATTATTGATATATCATCAATTCTAGCATTTCCTTTCAGATATTTTTTTGTCTTGTATATTTTTTCTTTCTCTAATGGCAGATACAGGATTTGAGATTCTCACACCCCACAATTATCATACATGGAAAGTTAGCATGCAACATCTCCTCTGGTCGAAGGGCCTATGGTCAATGTTGAATGAGAATCAACCTCATTTAACTAGAGAATATGAGAAATTTCAGCATCAAATCAAGTGTGAGGAGGCTATGGGTCTTATTGCTCTTCATGTCTCCAACTCTTTGTTTTTCCATATTGAGGGGTGCAAAACTCCTAAGGAGGTTTGGGATAAACTCAAGGATTTTTTCAGTTCTGTCAGCGATGTTCAAGCTTTGCAATTAGATTCAAAACTTGCTTCACTCTCGGTTGATTAGTTTCCCTCCATCAAAGACTATCCGGTAAAGTTTAAGTCCTTGAGAACATAGCTATCTGGGTGTGGCAAAGACAAAACTGACAAGGAATGCATCTTCATGATCCTGTCAAATTTAAGAGGTTATTTCTCTTATTTTGCTACTTCTTTCTATTCTACAATAGATGGTCTTGGAGATAGTTTTGTAATGCCTTCATTTGAGAATTTTTGTGAATGCCTGACTAGAGAACAAGTAAAACTCAATCAGGTTGATTCGTCTACCAAGTCTCATGCTCTTGTTGCAGCACCATCAAAAGGAAAAGGAAAGAACAAAGGGAAAGGTAAGACAAGATCTTTTGATTCATCACAACATAAGGAATAAAAGCCTAAGAGGGAGAGGCCTAAATGTAGTTTCTATAATGGGCTTGGTCATAGTGAGGAGACATGTTTTAAGAGGGAGACACATGAGCTAAGGTAGATTCTCAGAGATCATAACATCACTCTTCTTCTCATGAAGAGTCATCTTCAGGCATTGTAGGGATTGTCACAACTAAAAATCATGGCAAGGGAAATGCTTTGATCACTACCCTAGTTGATAGAAGGGAAGGCTGGGCCATTGACTTAGGTGCTTCACGACATGTCACCTATTCTAAAGATCACATTATTTAGGATTCCATGAGACCTTATGAGTTTGACTGGATGTTCACTGCAAATGCAGACATCGTTAATGTTGCTGCTATTTGTGATGTTGATTTGGAGGGGGGACAATTGTGTGATGTTGCATATATACCTCAAATGGCCCACAATTTGATTTTTGTCTATCAACTTGCTTAGGAGAATTTGAAAATTGAGTTTACTTCAGATCTAGCCATCATCCAGGATCGGTTTGACACACTTGTTGCCTATGGAGAAGCAGATCATCACTCCAGGGTGTACAAGTTTACCAAGTTTTGGGACCATTCTCAACCTGCTCTTGAATCTCCTGACTCAAGGGTAGGAAGCAGTTCTAATCCTCCTCACCAGAGTTGTGGTGGTTGGCTTGACTTGGCTCTTCTCTCGGCTCCATCTTCTTCCACATCTACCTCTCAGTTGATATTTGTTTCAGCAGGGGAGGATTCACACATCTCTTAATACTTGTGGCATCTAGATGGGTTTACATCAAGTCTTGAAGACTTGGATTCTCACTTCATCATATGTAGGTTTTGAAGATATCCTACAGGGGACTACTCACCTTTATGGGGGGGACATCTAGTCACCTATTTTTGTTTCCTTTTGTATATTTGTGATGGTTGTTGTCCTTGGGGGGATGAGGTTGAGTCCTCCAATCATCACTTTTTCTTCTTTTTCATCTCCTTTTTGGAGAGGGGTTTTGTTCCCACTGGGTTTTCCCCTTATCTCCAGTTGTGGGAGATTAGCTGCATCTTCATCATGTAAATGAGTACCTAACATGGACTAGTAGCCGGGACCCATCATTTTTGCATAATCATTGCATTTCCTCCCTAAGTTGCACTTATGGGGGGGTTTTAGTGTAATTAATTAATTAATTATTACACTAGCATAAGTTAACCTAGGTCTTGCATTAATTTAGTCCTAGGTTGCATAAATAAATTATTAAATAAATGGGATAATTTCCCCTTTTTTATGTGTAGGGATAAGATTCCTTCTAGAAGATGAGTTGTCCTTAGCTAGAAGTTTTATCATTTCCTAGGTAGGGTTCACATGTTGTCACATGTAGTGTGGTTTTAAGACTTGGAAACATCTTATGCATTCTAGATTCTTACTGTTGCCTATTTATTCAGGCACTTGTACTCCTATAAATATCACATCATAATAGAATCTCTATTTTGCATTCCATCGTTGCAACACTTTCTATGTGGTTGAATATCTTTCTTGGCAAAGGTCCTCCATTGAAGACTACAACTTAGGGACACTGTGACTTCATATTCTCAATAAAAAAGAATATTTAGATATTTGAATGGAACTCTAGATTATAGATTGTGGTATCCTATAGATATTGAATTTACACTTAGTGCATATATATAGATGTAGATTGGGTTGGATGTGTAGATGACAAAAAGAGTACAAGTATTGTCATTATGAGTATTTTGTTTTCATGTAAAAGGAAGATTAAATGAACATATCTTTTTCCTTTTCCATTGATGTCAAAGGGGGAGAGAAAGCTAATGAGAGAAAGTGGGTAATGAGAAAGATGATCTTCTGAGGGGGAGAAGGAAAAATAAAAAATATTGAGAAGTATATTCAGAACTGGTATGGTGTCTTTGATGGTTTTTCACATCATGTGTTGCCATCAATGACAAAGGCGAAGATTGTTGCAAGAATGGAAAAAGGAATGGGGTGATCCCACAATATTGGTTTACAATTTTTGGCCAAATTGGACACTAAATTGACTTTTTCTAACTAAATCTTCACTTTCGGGCACCTATAGCAGCTAAACCATGAGAAATTTAAAGATGATGCAAACTAGTGATTTATGAAATTTTGTCTATAGATTTTAAATATATTTTATTCAAAAAATTTGGAATTAATTTGCACTTATTTTTCCATCTCCTTTGAAAACTAGTTTTTTTTTAAGTAAACACCATTTTTAAGGAGTGATGCTCGCCGTATACAACATAACTTTTTTTCCATGAAGGATAAACTTCTATTTTTTTTGAATTTAGATTTCTAACTATGATATCTAGCACTTTCATTTGGTTTCATAGTTTTTTATTGAATATTTTTTCCTTAATCAAGATTCGAAGACAAACCAATTACAATTTAGACATAGGCCGACCGTATACAACATAATTTTTTTTGTATGTATCAAAATTCAATTTTTTTTATTGGATCAAGGACTTCAATATCTAGTGCATTGATATTTTTCAATTTTTTTTTTGATAATCTGCTATTTTTCCACATGTGCAGAACAAAGAGTTTGATTTTTGGTGAAAAACCTATGTTTAATCAAACTAAAAAAATAAATACATAATAAAAAAAACATATTAAAATTATATTCGTTGGATAGCTCATTCTAAGGACTACCATCTTCTAGTTGCATCTGTGAATTCTCCTCCATTTTCATCCTCAACTCGAACTTCAAAGGAAAAAATTCTAGAGAAATTTGGTGCTAGATGGGGAGAAGGGGGGAAAGGGGTGTTCAAATGAACCTAGGCTCAAGCGAACCCCCCTTGGAGGTTCACTTGAACCAGGGTCAAAGCGAACCCCTTTTCCACTAAGTTTCCTTTTTTTTTTCATTCTGGGAAATGTGGAATATGGTGGGACCCAACATTAAATAGGTTCGCTCGAAGGGGGGTTCAAGCGAACCCCCTTTGGGTTTGCTCAAACCAAAAGTTCGTTCAAACCCCCAAAAACAAAAAAAATTCTCCATGGGGGTGTTTTTTACAGTTTTCCTTCCTCACTATAATTGTGTACCAATTTTTTGGGCTTACCTAATGAAGGTGTTGCCATTGATGTCAACTAGTCAAATGGTTATCTACTAGCTGTTGTTGGTTGTATATGTTGAGGATATTGAGAAAATTGTATTAAAGGAAGATTACATGTATTTAGTTGTTGCTTAGGATGATGATCTAGTATTTTCCCCTATGTTCATGCGGTTCAGATATGTTGGTCATGGTTGTTGAAGGTTGTTATATCCAGATGTTTGGATGTTGGTTTTTTGTGAAGTTTGAGTTGTGTTCGCCAGTTGTGAACTATATTTTTTTGTGATCTGGTTAAGGTCTGGGAGAAAATTTTCCGGTCTAGATTTCTCTTTGATGAATTCTTTTGACTTGTGGTTCTAAAGTTAAGATCTTTTGATTGCATTGAAGATATTTTTGGTTTCTGGAAGTTTCAAGCTTAATTATTCTATGTGTTTTACACTGGTTTGGTTGACTTTGTGTTAAACACTATCTTCGAAGTTAATGAAGCATGTTGGATCTATTTTCGGTCCTAGTGAAGCATGTGTTTGGGTTGCCCTCATTCTGATTCCACCCTAGGATGTTTTTGGCATTGACCTAATTTGAATTTGAAGTTGGATGGCCGACTTTGTATCTTTTTCAAGGTTGGAGATAGTATAAATACAAGATGAGCTAGTAATGAAAAACATATAAGAGAAAAGAAGGAAGATAAGTGAAAGAGTAGACATGACATTGATGATATTTAAAAAGTGTGTGTAAGTTGTGTGTGGGAGACCAGTGTGAAGCTTAATGTTGATTTTCTGATGTAGTGAGCAGAAGGTGAAATCTATCATTCATGTAAGTTGATCAAGTAATTATGGTGGAATGCTTTGTTTCATTGGGATTGTAGTCTCTCTGTAACAAGTATTCTTTTGTATCTCTGTGGCAGTGATCCCTCTGGGTTGTAGCTCTATTGGACAATGAGTCCTTGTTTTGGACAGTGAGTCCTTGTTTTAGGTAGTGAGCCTTATTTTAGGCAGTGAGCCTTGTTTTAGGCGGTGAGTTTTTTTTGTAATCGGTTTTGATATCCTCTATAGAGTGAGTTAATCCTCACTGTGGTTTTTCTCTCATTGGGTATTCCACATAAATATGGTGTTATTGTGTTTATGTGTTGGATTTGAGTTTCTGCATTGGCATTTGATGATTAATCATTTAAGCAGTTTTAAGTATTAGTTCCAAAGATTGAGTTAAAGGTTTTAAAATAGTTGAAAATTGAAGTAATTATGTAGATTAGTATTTTGTAAAACTATGAGATTACTAATCTAATTAAGTATTCTTTGTTACAGATTCTTTGTGGATGATTATCTGTTTAAATTCATTTTACCATTTGTAGAAGTACACAAAAGGTTGTACAAGAATAAGACCAGAAGATAGAAGTTACACAACATATACCATGGAGAAACCCTTTCGAGAAAAAACTCCACCAAGAATCAATGTATTATTTAATCTCATAATAAGAATACAATAATTCCAATTATTGCTTGAGATGATTCTTTTTCCTTCACCAAATCTTCTTCACAACCTGCAATAAAATATGATACAATTCTCTTCAACTTGCTACAATAAATAGACAATAATGAGCCTTGTAAACTCCAAAGAGTTTACAATTACAAAGCACAATGCTTATCTCACAAAACCCATGCCTATTCCTTGCAAGTAGAGTTCTACCGTGAAGATCAATGTCAAAACAAGTCCTTCATCCATTTGGGAATCCCAAACTGAAGTCATAACTCAACGTTGATTCCAAAGATATCTTCTAAGCTTTTCCTCAAAGTTGGCACCCAAGAATGGGCCCACTTAACTCAGCCTTATAAAATATCTTATCATGCAAAAGTGTTAACTCCAAGATGCCAACTTGGGCACCCAAGGTGGGTCCAAGTCAATCTCTATTAACTGAAACATATCTCTTCATCAATTCATGCAAACATGATGCATGATTGATCATCCCCACTTAACTGAATGTATCACCTATTATTTGTCATGCAACTCAAGTCATTAGTCATGCATTCCAAGTCAGCTGAATTCAACTAGCATTCAACTGAAGATAACCGAACCAACCACAACTGAAACTGAACTAACTAAAATAAAATGAACTGAACTGAACTAAACTGAAACTGAACTACTACTAAACTGAACTCCATGCATGTATACATCAATCCCTAACTTCTAGGATCTTTACACACATTACATAAGTGTTATATTTTTCTCCACAATTAACTTAACTCAAGGTGGGTTCCACCTTCCATGTGGGTGACCCATGTGCTCCTCTTATTTAGGAACTCATCTTGGACACCCTCACTTGTTCCTATCATTTAGAATTAATTACAAATGTCAATTCACATGTTTATTTCATTCGAATTTAATCTCTTTCTAATCCTAGTGTTGGGGAACACTTTCCAAGGACTTAGGAGATACATGAAATAATGTTTAGGATTGCAATTAAATGGCATCTTGTTGGCAACACAAGGGAAGAGAATTGAGAGGGGGGTGAATTAGTTGTCACATAATTTCAAACTTATTCAGATGATTAACCTTATTATCAGATCTAATCAATAACCATGAAAGCATAAATCAACAACGCATCATAAACACACATAACACCAAGATTTTATGTGGAAACCCTATTAGGGATGATGGAGGTTAGTCCACAAGATTATACCCTATTAAAAGTATAAAGAAATATGAATAGGGAATACACATGCATTCAGGCACACTGCCTAGACACACTATATGAATTACATATTTAACTATATCTGCTACCTCTGAACACTTCTTCACTCTTCTTCACTCTCTGCTTCTACCTTTGAAAGATCTGAACAATATTCGGGACTCACTCATTGCATTCCTTCAAATGATAAAATAATCATATATATCCACAACAAGAAATTACATCGCTACATGTCAGCCTCAATAAAATAATAAAATGATCGAACAAAAATATCAACCAAAACATTAAATTCATTACAACAAGCACAACAACATAGTGAAGACAATTCTTCAAACGACAAATTCAAAAATTATGTTTAATCCACAACCTATGATCATCAACGTACTGAAATCACCAATAGATTGAACTTTCATTTATACCAATTGACAACCTGCAACTTATTTAATCCATATGATCATCATACTTTCTTCATTTTACCATATGCAACTCAATTTTCTCAATATCCTCGACATATATAGCTTCTAAGACATTAATGCCAATAGTGTTGACATCAATGACAACCACATATTAGCAACACAACCACAACATCCAACACATCCTATTTCCAACATTCTCCCACTTAAAATTATACATTGCAATTATTCTAAACAAGGAATCATTATTATAAATCAAGTATAGGACTCAAGGCCAATGGCTTTCCTGCACCAAGAGAACTTATTTGTAGGAACTGATTTCGTAAGAGAAACTGCAACATTAATCAAAGTGACAACTTTCTCAATTAATACCTATCCACTCTCAACCATTTCTCACACAAAGTAATACTGAACATCAACATGCTTAGTACAAGCATGATACATAGGATTTTTGGCTAAACAAATAGCACTCTAACTATCACATTCAAGTCTAACTTTCTTGCAATTAAAACCAATACCTTTCCCAAGTCTTTGAAACCAAATTGCCTCTTTAGAGGAATGTGTATCAGCCATGTACTTTGCTTCTGTGGTGGACAAAGGAACTGTGGGATGCCTCTTACTCATCCAACTTAGCACAACTCTAAACAAAGTAAACACATGTAGCCACTTGTTGACCTCCGACTGTCCAGATCTCCTGCCCAATTCGAATCAACAAAACAGTGTATGTCCAATGATCTATGCATAATATCAATGTCATTAGCACCATGATAAACCCAATGATAATTAGAAGTACCTCGTAAATATCTAAACACCCTCTTAAGATAAGTCCAATGTTCTTTACCAAGGTTAGACATAAACCTACTTAAAACCCCCACTGCTTGGGCTATATCTAGTCTTGTATAGACCATTGCATACATTAAACTACCAATTGCACTGGCACATGGAATTTCATACATTTCCTCATAATGAAAATTAGATTTAGGACTCATGTCTAAACTTAACTTCGTGTCAACTGGTAAAGGAATATTAATTGGTTTACTCTCCTGCATGTTAAACCATTTACAAATAGTATCAACATAATTTCTCTAACTTAAGAAAAGCTTTTTGTTACCTCTATCTCTGTTGATCTCCATACCAAGGATATATTTTGCAACCCCTATATCTTTCATCTCAAATGTGCTTGATAGTTGTGCTTTCAATTCTTTGATCATTACCTTGATGTTACCAATAAACAACATGTCATCAACATACAAGATAATAATTAAAAGATGATCATCAATAACTTTTATGTAAACACAATGATCTTCCTCACTCCTAACATAACCAATTTTTAATGTAAAAGAATCAAACTTGTGGTACCACATTCTTGGTGACTGTTTCAATCCATATAAAGATCTCTTTAACCTTCAAACCAATTCTTCTTTTCCTTTTACAACAAAATTGGATCAGGTTGCTTCATATAAATCTCCTCATCAAGATTCCCATACAAAAAAGCAGTTTTCACATCCATTTGATCTATCTCAAAATCATAAGTAGCAACAATAGATAAAAAGAATTTAATAGAAGTTAATTTAGCAATAAGAGAGAATATTTCATTAAATTCATATCCTTCTCTTTGGGAGTGTCCCTTGGCTACAAATTTGGCCTTGTACCTTTTGAGATTACCATCAGCTCCAATTTTCTTTTTAAAAATCCATTTACAACCAATGGCCTTTCTTCTTTTGGGAAAATTCTCAAGATCCCATGTGTCACAAGTATCCAAGGATTACATTTCCTCATGCATAGATTGTGACCAAAGCTTGTTCTCATCTGAAGACAAAGCTTCCCTGTAAGAATTGGGTTCATCATTAGTACTCATTAAAGCAAATATACAACAAAAATTAGGTGGGATATACCTATCAATGGGATTTTGTTGTCTTGTGGATCTTCTCAAAGGGGTTTCTACTTGTTCCTCAATATGCTCATCTTGAGCATCTATCTTAGAAGAACTCTATGAAGTCTCCTCATCCAATCCATCCAATTATTCTTCAACATGTGTAGATCTTCTTGCTTCTCATTATTTATCTCAAAATGCACTATTCGAGATGTATCCTTCTCCTTTTGTTCTCCCAAATAACCTCTAAATTCCCTTAAAATCACATCTCTAGATAAAGTAATTTTTTGAGTTAGAGGATTCCAAAGCTTGTAACCTTTTACATTTTCACCATAACCTATGAATATGCATTTCTGTGAGCTTTTGGATCCAACTTAGATCACTTTTCATTAGGAACATGAACAAAAGCCTCACAACCAAAGATCCTTAAATGTGCAACACTAGGCTTCCTAGCTAACCACATTTCATAAGTAGTTTTATCTTCAATAGATGAACTAGTGGATCTATTGATTAAATAAGAAGTACTTGTACAACCTTATCCCAAAGGGACCAATCTAGCTTAGCACTACTTAACATACTCATAGCTCTTTTCATTAAGGTTCAGTTCATCCTTTCTGCTACTCCATTTTGTTGAGGTGTATATATGGAGTAGTTTTTTGTCTCACAATTCCTGCATGCTTACAATAATCAAAAAATTCCCTAGAACAATATTCACCGCCATTATTTGATCTCAACACTTTTATCTTATGATCTGATTGTTTCTCAACCAAAGCTCTAAATTCCTTAAACTTATTAAACACATCAAATTTCTTATGCATAAAATAGATCCAAGTGTATCTTGAGACATCATCAATAAATGTGACATAATATCTAGATTTTCCAATAGAGTCAATATCCGCAAGGCCCATTACATCTAAATGAATAATCTCTAATAGTCTTTTAGATTTATTTGTTCCACTAGGAAATGAAGATCTAGATTGCTTTCCAAACACACAATATTCACAATTTTTTTTTTTACTAATATTATAATTAGGAATACCATCAACCAATTTCTTATTAAGTATGGTCCTAAGACCTTTTTAACCAATGTGGCCCAATCTATGGTGCCACAACATACATGTATTTTCAGCTTCAGTTACATTGGCTAAATTATTCACATTGGAGGTATTCAGCTTAAACAAAGTCCCAATCCAAGATCCTTTAACAACTACCATATTCCCTTTCAAAAATTTGCAACCACCTTTGTCAAATGTCACATGCATTCCAGAATCATTGAACTTAGAGATAAAAAGTAGATTTCTAGCAAGTCCTGAAATATGTAAAACATCATTGAGGGTCTTAACCATACCACCACTGAAACACAACTTTAACTCTCCTTTGACAACAACCTTTGTTGTGCTATTATCTCCAAAGAAGATATTCCCTCCATCATATGCAATATACTTGGTGAACCACTCCTTGTTAGGAGTCATATGATAGGAGCAACCTGAATCAGTAAGCCAAGAGTTATCAACAACATTATTAAAAGAAATGACTAATGCATCATTACTATCATCCATGGATTTCTTTGTAGAATCATCATAACTCTTTTTCTTTCTCTTACAATCCTTCTTTATATGCCTAGGTTTTCCACAATCCCAACACTTTACCTTACTCTTACCAGGGGTTTTAGACCATCCTTTGGACTTACCATTCCCTTTCTTGTCTACCTTAGATTCCTTTTCCTTAGGCCTACCTCTTACAAACAAGGCATCTTGGGAGCCAGTTTTAGAGTAGTAATTATATTGTCCATCTTTGGATCTGCACCACTACCATTGATAGCAACAATTAGATTTTCCCAAGACTCTCGTAAAGAACAAAGTGACAAAATGAATTTATCTTTATCTTCTAGCTTTACATCAACTGATGCTAACAAACTTAGAATCAAATTAAAAGAATTTAAATGATTTGCAATAGAATCACTATCTTTCATTTTTAAAGAATACAACTGTCTTTTTAGATACAACTTATTAGTAAGACTTTTGGTTTGATAGATATCACCTATTCTCTTCCATAATTTATATGCAGTAGTTTCATCTGAAACATTCAAGAGAACAACATCAGCAAGAAATAATCTTATGGTTCCTCTTTCCTTCTTAGATTAGCCCAATCCTCATCTGACATCAAGGCTTGCTGATTAGCAATAAATCCTTGTAAACTTATTTTCCAAAGAGAATTTACAATTATCAAAGCACAATGCTTCTATCTCACCTATTCATGATTGCAATTGTAGAAGTTACTACTATGAAGAACAATGTCAATAACAAGTCTTTCATCTCACAACCTTTGGGAGTCCCAAACTGAAGTCATAACTCAACGTTGATTTTGACTTTATCTTCTAAGCTTATCCTCAAAGTTGGTGCCCAAGAATGGGGCCACTTAACTTAGCCTTATAAAATATCTTGTCGTGCAAAAGTGTTAAGTTCAAGTTGCCAACTTGGGCACCCAAGGTGGGTTCAAGTCTCTCTGTTAACTGAAACATGTCTCTTCATCAATTCATGCAAACAAGATGCATGATTGATCATCCCCACTTAACTGAATGTATCACCTATTATTTGTCATGCAACTCAAGTCATTAGTCATGCATTCCAAGTCAAGTAGCATTCAACTGAAACTAACTACATGCAACTGAAGATAACTAAACCACAACTGAACTGAACTGAACTGAACTAAACTAATACTGAACTAAACTAAACTAAACTAAATTGAACTAAACTCCATACATGTAAACATCAATCCCTAACTTCTAGGATCTTTACATGCATTATAGAAGTGTTAGCTTTTTCTCCAAACAGTTAACTTAACTCAAGGTGGGTTCCACCTTCCATGTGGGTGACCCATGTTCTCCTATTATTTAGGAACTCATCTTGGACGCGCTCACATGTTCCTATCATTTAGAATTAATTACAAATGCAAATTAATATGTTTATTTCATTTGAATATAATCTCTTTCTAATCCTAGTGTTGGGGAACACTTTCCAAGGACTTAGGAGATACATGAAATAATGTTTAAGACTGCAATTAAATGGCATCCTATTTCCAACAAAAATCTGTGACAATTGATTCACTCCCCCTCTCAGTTTTCCTATTCAACAAGTTTCATAGTACTTGTTACAAAATATGATTAATGGATATGTGAAGTGGATACAAATATCAATTATAATTTGTTGAAATAAGTAGATTTATTAACAATATTTACAACCCCTCAACCTCAATAGAAGATAGAGAAACAATAGACCATTTCTTACTCAATTAAAAAATAAGAGTTAAAATAATAGAGAAATACTAACCTAAAGTATACTTATGATCCTAAGAATAACTTACCCAATTTGAATCTACATACCTCACCAATTCAATATTAATTTCCATTATGTAGTGAATCCAAAAAATGTAAATAGCCTAAATGTAATGGAGTTCATCAGTTTGTCTACCTTCTATTCCTCATGGGATCTTTTATAAACTAAGAGACATGCTCACAACATATAAAATATTAAGCCTCATGTGAGCCAACTAAATAAGTATCCCAAATAGCTATTGGTAGGATGTATTATCGAACAAGGTGAAGAATATTGAGCCTCAATTTTGACTCCAATAAGAAAGGGAGATAAAGTAGGCTTGTAGTTAGTCACGAGAAACTATGAGAGAAAATATATAGCATACTTAGACTTGATGGATTGGTGATCTTAGAATCATATTTATTTGTCTTAATATTGAGAAAATAATGCAACAAGTCCAACTTAGTGATTAAAAACCTATCATGAAGGGTAAATTTCACTACCACAATGGATGAAGAAGAGCTCCTTTAAATTAATAGTTGGTAAATATAGAGAAAAATGAGAGTAGAGAATAATGATCCTTCTATAGAATATAAACACTTATATTGGAATGGAAATTAGAGAACTAAACTATGAAAAGGAAATAATCCATCATGGTGTACCAAGCTCAAGGGGCCTATTTTATACCATATATATATATATATATCCTAAGTCTATAACCCAATGATGAGCCTTATAGAAAACCCTTTGGTTTCTCCATGTATATCTCCTCTTCAAGGTATCTATTAAGTAATACACTTTTCACAACCATCTTGTGAACCTCCCAGTAATGCACTACAATGGTACACAAGTGTGAATAAAATGTAATTCATCTTGACAACATGTGCAAATGTCATAGAGTATTAAACACCATGGACTTGAGACATCCTTTTATGAACAATCATGCATTATACTTTTCCATTGATCTATTTTCTATAAATTTTGTCTAATAGATCTACTTGTATTAAATAATTTACCTTCCCTTAGGAAGGGGACAAGAACCCATTTTTGGTTCCTAATCAATGAACTATACTCCTCATATATAGGAACATCCCATTTAGGAATGCACAATTCCTCTAAAAAGTACTATAGATTAGAAATAACAACTATGAAATCATATAGAATCCCTTAAAACTATATACATTTCTTCCTAGTGTTTGATGGATCACCAACCCAATTTCTTGCATCTTATAGTGTCCATTGGGCTCACAGTGGACGCCAAGCTAGAGATTTAGAAGATCAACTTATGAATAATAACTAGGAGAGGAAGGGGGTGAATCCTCATAATCATTCTCATCATTTAAAGTGGAGGAAGTAGACTCCTCATCGTTAGGAATTTTCTTAGATGGATCCAAATCCTAAAAAAAATGTTATATCTATCCTAGGTGATTCCAATGTGATTGAAGAACTAGGAGGTTGAGAAGTGACAAGAGTAGAGTTTGGGGAGCCCTCCTCCAAGTGAACACATCCTCTCAATGAGAAACTCATGCATTATAGGGTTAAGAAACTAATAACCCTTAACACAATCTATATAACTTAAAAATATACATGACCTACTCTATGAATCCATGTCCATACATGCCTCTCTTGGAATGTGGGCCCATACAAAATAACCCATAAACCTTGAATTTATTAAATATTGGTTTTTTACCACTCCAATATTTGAAATGAGTGACTCCCTTCAAAGCTTGATGATGAACATGATTCTAGATACAATAAGAATAGCTTATAGCCTCCATCGAATATTGAGGTGTAATAGATCTAGAGTGTGTCATTTAGTTTTCCATTTCATTTAAAGATATTTTTCATTATACTACACTATTTTTCTTAGGATTATATGGAATTATGCATTGGAAACCAATACAATATGAGGTGCAAAACTACTCAAAAAAAATGATTGACATATTCACCACCATTGCTAGTATGGAAAACCCTAATGGTTTTCCCTAATTATTTGTATACAAAAGTTTTAAATTCCTAAAAATTATTAAATAGATTAGACTTCTATATAATAAATCACACCTAAGAATAATTGGAAAAGTCATCAATGAATGCCAAAACATTTTTGGCCCTATTAGAGGAAGGATGTAGAAATTGTCTAGCCAAATCACTATGGATTGGATCATAATCTTTCATCCATTGATCAAAATGTGATAAAATGTATATATTTATCAATGAATTTTGAGCTCATCTTCTAGATGATTGCTCAACTTCTAGAGCATCTAGGAAATGATGTTCAATGAATACATTTATATGTTTATTAATATAAAATCAATAAATTTCCTATATACACTAGAAGCTAAATAATTATCTAGAAAATGAACCAAACATTCATTTCATATTAATAAGTATATACATTGTCTCACATTTTGTTCAATAGATGAAAGATTATGAGTTTCAATATGAAATATATAGTTAGTCTTTTAGATAACTATTCAACTACGAGTGCATATAGGAATTATATATAGTCCTACTACACCTAGGATTATACATAATAGTGTTTCATTTCTTTTCAATATTTTTTAATTGTTATTCCTTTTAATTAATTATTGAAGTGTAACATCTTTAAAAACATAACATTGAGCATGCTCTACCATATTTTTCTTTAAATATTTTTTTCAAACATTATAGAATGAAACATAAGAGGTGATAATTTTTCTTTTGAATATTGAATTAACAAATTAAAAGATACAATAAAAATATAATGCATTTGTATTTTTGGCATATGAAGACATTAATAAAAAATAAAAAATAATGAAGTCTTAATTTATTTAGATTAAAGAAAAAAATCTTGGTTAGAAAGATAAGATCTAGTTTGATGTTGTAGTTGTAGTTTTATAGAATCCTAGGTTACAAAAAATTAAGTTAACGATAAGGAGGGTCAAAATTTCTATGTCTTGTATACAACACGTTTTTTAGTGCCCCATGTAGGTTCAATCCTCATGCTAAAAATCCAAGCTTTAGGGGTGGTACATTCACATTTGAATTTAGGTGATCTCACATTATAATATGCTTGTGTTATGCGTTTATTACACTAGGCATCAACAAATGATGCATTTCTATTTTAATATTAATATTTTGTGTAAAATGAGTGTGTTAGAATGTAGTTGCATTATAACATGATCATGTTATGCTTTGAGTGTCATTGATCCATCATGTGAATAAATTTTTAGTATCATTCAATAACATTATGGATATAAATGAGTTTTTGGCCACTTTTGGTCTTGCATATAACTAGCCAATAAATAATAGTACAAATGAATATTTAACCTCTTTTCCTTTCTAGGTACATGAATCATCAATGTCTTTATCTACCATACATTAGTAACACTAAATGCCTTTCAACAAGAAAAAAGCAATAGTCAAAATCGACTCTCCAACGCAAAGTATTCGTTAGTTCACAATCAACAGTGAACAATTGACTTAGTATCATCCATTGTTGTCCTACACATTACTATTAATTTTGTCTCAAGGCTTTTCTATGACACGAGGAAGTCCTAACTTTTAACACTTGCATTGAAAGCCCTTGATGCTCTTTAACACAACTATTGTATACCTTGCTTTAGATATCGTTATGCGAGCATGTATTGCAAATACCAAAGATCCATTTAGAGGACATAATTGTAGAAATTAAAACAAAACCATGCCACTAAATAATATCATTATTACATTTTAATTTTAAGCATTTGTATTCTTAGGTTTATCTCATCTCAACCTTTTAATTTAAAATTTAATATTATATCTCAACTATCAATCTTTTATCATAATATTGGATGAAATAAAATTCAAATCATAAAAAATTAAAAAATAAAAATCCCCTCATTTCAATTCACCCTCAATTAATCAATATATCACTTATTTTTAATCACTAAATTGAAAGATTGCTTTGTTACCCTTAGAATATTATAATTTTTTTAAAATATTGACTTTAAAATAGTTATAATTTGTAAGATAATCATAAAACAATAATGCTTTAGATATGTTTGAAAGATAGTCATATTACCCTTAGAATAATACAATCTTTTAAAATATTGGCTTTAAAATAGTTATAATTTCTAAGATAATCACGAAGCAGCCTCACCAAACGAAGTCCCTATCTTCCGCAATCAAAGGACGTTGTGGACCAGGAAACGTTCATTGCGGGCTCCATTCTCAATACAGTATTAGCAAACCCTAAATCCCATACAAACCATGCTATAATACACTCCATTTGATTCATTCGAACGCTTCCAGCTTTATAATTATTCCAAGCAAATGCTCACACGTACAATCTTTGTCAGACGAAGATTACGCCGTGATGGGAGGTCTGATTACGATTGATAGACAAACGCTTGTCGTAAACAGTTGCATGCATTAAACAAGACAAGGCTTACGCAGGCAATACATTTCTATTCAAACAAGATATTGAAAGAGAGAGACCGGAAACACAATGTAAGCCAAAGCTTTTACTGATGACAACTCAAAGTCCAGTCAAAAATGGTGTGGCGGCTGCACGTTCAAGTAAAACTCTTGAAAGGAAGCTGTCCTGGTTAAATCATGGAGACACATTTCTCTCACGCATTGGAAAATTGAGGCCTCTGATTTAACGAGGCTTCCAAACCCAGGCCCACTTGAAGGATATATTAGGAGTGATTATGTCACAAGTATGTCACATTTGTTGAATGGGGAGTCTGGTAAGAATGTATGGAATAGAAAATATTTAATGATAGAAATAGATGAAGAATCTAAAAGCAAGTCTTATTCTTGAACCAGTGCGCTATGAAGAAAAAAATAGTAGAGATATAAAACAATTAACTGAGAAAAAAAACAGAGCACTCAAACTAATACACAATTCTGTAATTTTTGCAGGCTATAAAACTTTTTCTTTATTCATGCTTATATAAAAGAACAACTCCACTAATACATAGTTCGCTGTAACTAAAAATAGACTTGAAAAAATAAAAGAAGTCTATCCATGCATTTGGCCTGCATTATTCTCTGCGCTGGATGACACGCAGCTAGGCGGTGAAAGCAAAGTTTTATAGACTGATACTTAAACTAGAAAAGAAAACTATGATTAAATCTAATAGACTAAGCATGCACATTTGTGCATGACAGTTGAACTGATTAACATGGTGCTGCACATGAAGGTTACGGTGAGTTTATGCATGCATCGCTTTTCAACGCACTCCCCCTTGATGTTGAGAGGGCTCACAATCTGATCTCTGAGTATCAAAAACTGATCCTTTACAACTGTCTTGGTGAAGATATCTGCTTACTATTCTTTAGTGTTGATGTATTTCAATTCTACTTCCTTCTTTTGCACCAAATCTCAAATAAAATGATACTTTAAATCAAAATGTTTTGTCTTGCTATGATGGACTGGATTCTTGGCGAATTTGATGGTACTAATGTTATAAAAAAAAAAAATCACTATGGGCTGAATTTGTATCTGTCCAATTTCTTCAAGAAGCTTTATGAGTCATAAGGCTTGTGTAGCTGCTGAGGTGATTGCAACGTACTCTGCTTATGTAGAAGAAAGGACAACTATACTTTCCTTCTTTGAGCTCCAAGTAATCAAACTACAACCAAAAGAAGAAAACAATTACCAGATGTAGACTTTCAGTCATCCAAACTTCCTCCCCAATCAGAATCACTAAAACCAACAAGATTAAACCTTTTAGAAGTGTAATAATGAATACCAATATTTAGAGTTCCTCCCACATACCTCAAAATTCTCTTGGTTTCCTTCATATGTATTTGAAATGGCTATGTCATGTACCTTGAAACAAGTGAAATTGGATAAGCAATATTAGGTCTTGTGTGAGTTAGAAACATCAAACTTCCAACAATACTCCTATAAGTTGACTCATCAACTATTTCGACACCACCATCTCTACATAATAAAACCCCATGAGCATCTATAGTGGAAATTGGTTTACAATCAACCATATCAAATTTTGTCAACATATCTTTGGCATACTTTGTTTGACAATAAAAATTTCATTCTCACTTTGATAAACCTCCATTCCCAGAAAAGATTTCATGAGACCTAAATCCTTCATCTCAAATTCATTCATCATAGCAACTTTGAATTCATTCTTCACCTAAGAACTACTGCCCATATACAAAAAATAATCAATATACAAACTTACCAATAAGAATATCATTACCTTTTTGTTTGTAGTAAAGGGTAGGTTCACCCATACTTTTTTGAATGTCATTCTTCTAAAAATATCCATCAATTCGAGCATACCATGCTTGTGGTGCTTGCTTGAGGCCATACAAAGCCTTCAACTTGTATACTTGATCTTTTTTTCCTTGCACTTCAAAACCTTGTGTCTGTTCCACATACACTTCCTCTTCTAAGTACCCATTCAAGAAGGAACTTTTCACATCCATGTGATGAATGCTTCATTTCTTTTGAAATCCTAGTGAAATTATCATTCTAATAGTCTCTTGTTTTGCTACTGGTGCATATGTCCCTTCATAATCAATCCATACCTGTGTGTGAAGCCTTTAGCAACTAGTCTTGCCACGTGTCTTTCAATACTCCCATCACTATTGTACTTAGTCTTGCAGAACCATTTAGTACCAATCATTTTCTTGTCATATGGAAGCTTTGTAAGCTCCCAAGTTTTATTCATGTGAATAGAATCTATCTCTTCTTGCATTGTTTGCACCCAAACCTCATTAGTGCTTGCATCTTTAAAACATGATGGTTCAAAATCAGCCTTAAAAATTAAAGCAAAATTAACTATTTCACCTCTTGGATTTTGTTCATGTGCTTGATTTATACTCCTTTGATAAATGTCACTTAAGCTTCTTACATTCCTCATAGAAATTGGACTTGAAGCAAGACTTGCACTTGGAATTGAAGAACCAGATGAGGGGTTAGACTTGGTGGAATTCTAGCACTTGGAACTTAAATGTTAGTGGGTTCCTCATGATCAATATCATCAATGATACCATCATTCAAAAAATATCTTGACATCTCAACATGGCCTTTTTGATGAACATAAACTCCTCCATCAAAAATCAGATCTCTTGACACAACAATGCTATGGGTGAGAAGATTATAAAACTTGTAAGCCTTACTTTGATCACCAATCAAAATACATGATTCACTTTTTGGATCTAAATTTTGCCTCTTTTGATTAGCTACATGAACATAGGCTAAACACCCAAAAACTTTGAAATGTTTTACATTAGGTTTTTTCTCATACTGAGCTTCGTAAGGAGTCATCATATTGAGTGCATTGGTGGGAATTTGATTGAGAATGTATACTAATGTAGCAACTACGTCACCCAGAAAAAATTGCTTATCCCTTGGTTTGTAGCATACTTCTTGCCATTTCCACAATTGTATTATTTTTCCTTTTAGCTACTCCATTTTGTTAAGGTGCACAAGCAATCATGAGTTGTCTTTTGATGCCATACATATCATAATAATTTTGAAAATCTCTTGAACAATATTCTCCTCCATGATTAGTCCTCAAGCATTTGATACTACACCGTTTTTCATTTTCCACAAGGGCTTTAAACCTCATGAATGCCTCAAGGGCTTTATCTTTGGTCTTCAAAAAATAAGCCCAACACATTCATGAGTAATCATCAATAAAAGCGTAGTGTAGAAAAATGCATACCCTTGAATTTTCACATTTGTTTGGTCTCACCTTGCTTTATCTACCCCTATTTATGTCTTAATTGGTCCTATTTCACATCCACAAGCCTAATAAACTACATTCTTTTTCTTGCTAATCCTGACAAACATCAAAAGATAAATGATAATTTAATGATTCTGCCTATGTGTACCTGATTTTTGGATCGGGACTAAGTCGCCACCTAGGGTGTCTTTGTCCTCAATAGGTCTTGGGACCCTAATTTTGAAAGCACCTAAAAGGTCCCTTTTTGAAGTATGTGCCCTGAGTTTCATGCCTCAGGACTAAGATGCCACCTTGGGTGTCTTAGTCCTCCTTGAGGTATTTTTGGGATTCAATTTCAAATTCTGGTGGGATTTAGCCTCCTTTAATTAATAATTTCATATGTCAGCTTGTTGTGGTGTAATTTTGGGATATTAAGCATGGATAAGTATAAATACAAGGCTCTTTCACTTATTTTATCATTCAAAGCATATCAATCATTCAAGTATTCATTCAAGAGCAGCTCATCAAGCATTTGGAGCCTTCATCAAGATTCAAGCATCATATAAAATATCTTCTTGCATCATGTGTGTTTTTTAGCTAACATTTGTGATGTAGGGTTTTGATTCAAGTAAGCAGTTCAAGTCAAGATCTATCAAGCATTCAAGAAAATCAATATCTACATTCAAGTTAGCCATCTCGCACAAGTTTGTAGTTTTCACAACAAGGGTTTGGTGAGTTGGAACATAGCATTTTGTTCCTTTATCATTTCCCTCCTTTATTTCATTCTATTTCAAAGTTTAATTACCAACAAGGGGTTTGACAAAGGAAAACCCCCATTTACTAACAATCAATAAGTTTTTCCTCTCTTGCGTGCTTGTGATTGTAGATTTAGATTAAAGAATTGAAGATCATTTAAAGTGAAAAGTTGCAAAGTTACATTGCAAAGTTTTGATCTTCACGGAAACTCACCTATAGGCCAAATTTGGAAGTTTCAATACTTGAGATCTGAGAAGAAGAAAGTGTAGACTTTTGACCTCGAGATCAAATTTAGAGATTTCAAAAATTTAGATTAGGACTAAGATGCTAGCAAGGGTGTCTTAGTCTTCCCAAGGGTATTTTTCAGAAATTATTTCAAATATGGTTCTAGCATCTGAAGTTTCCAAATCTTTCCCGAAAAACAATAGTGGGACTAATAAGATAGTAAGGATTTCTTAGTCCTCCATAGCATATTTTGATAGCTTCTTTGCATTTTCGGGATCCTCATCACATTTCCAGACTTCCCAGGTACATATATCATAACTTCCTATTGCTTAATTTCATTGTTTGCATCCTTCATTTAGCTTGCATTACTACATTTTGTGAGTTGAATGTTAAGTTGTCTTTTCCAAGCTTTTGCTTGGTGGTGAACCCCTCAAAGCTTAAAGAACCCCCTCTTAGGCCTTCCTTGTTGTGAATTGACTCACCTTTGGGTTGATAGTCAATCCAATTTGGATTCCTAGGACATTCTTGAATGAACTAAAGAAAATAGTGGCATCTCCAACAACCCTATTTTCTTTACGATTCAAAAAGTAATGAAATATGATGACTTACTCAAAATATTTGATTACATAGGAACACAAATGTCTGAATGAACTAACTCAAATGGATAATGGGCCATCCATGGATTGTATTTTAGAAATTCCTCTTATATGTTTTCCTTTAGCACATCTTTCACAAACCTCTATATGTTCTTCAACCTTAGAAAAACCAAAAACCAATTGTTTTGATGTTAGAATCTTCAAACTATGAAAATTCAAATGCCCATTGTAGACACATAAAAATGGCCTAGGCCTGTAAGCTCTATTTTTGCAACATTCTTCCTGACATAATTAAAATATTTAATTATGTCCTTTGTCCACTTTCAACTATTAATTAAATAATTTGTAATTATTTAATTAATTAATGTCTTTTATTCCTCTTGATTATTTAAATAAATAAACTTTATTTATTTATTTAAATGTGTCACTAATTCTTTAATGTCTTTCCATAATTAAATAAATTCCTTAATTTATTTAATTATCTAGGTCCATAATTCTTCCTAATTATTTAAATAAATAAATTTTACTTATTTATTTAAATACGCCATTAATTTCTAATGTCTTCTCATAATTAATTTATTTAATTATTATCCACCTTGACATTTTCCCCATTTTAAATAAAGACATTTATTTAAAATGGCACCACTTTCTAATTTTCCCTCTTTTATTAAATAATTCAAATTAATTATTTACCGTCACATGACCCCACCTTTTTGAATTAAATTAATTTTTAATTCAAAATTTAGTATTTTCCTCCATAAATCAAGTAATTTTAATATTATTTGATTTTCCAACTCCCTCTTTTATGTGCCAATCTTATCTCCTTGTCACATGCATTTTCAACCCTTGATTTGATTTTCTCAAATCAAATCTTGTCCACTAATTTTAAATTCACCGTAATGCTACCCTAACCCTAATTGTGGGTTGTAATATTGAATCTTGTCCATTGATTCTAGGGCATTTGTCAAATTTTAATCTTGGCCATTCATCCAAAATTGCATTTTCTATAAAATGGCAATGTTGCTCTCATTTTGTCACCTCATGCAATCTTGCTTTAGGCACTCTTGACATCTTAGCATTTTGGCATACTTTAGGCATACTTTAGTCTTTGTTTACTAGCACATAGTGTCATAGTATTGCATTTGTTATCAAATCCTTCAATATTTGCTTAGATCTTGGCATAGTCATAGATTGCTCACACAAAATCTGAGGGAAAACTACATATTGTAGCAAATAGAGAAGGTGTAATGGAGGTCAATCATGGAGGTTGAAGACTTTTGGTAAAATCTTTCCTTTTGTTTTAATTTTATTTCCTCCTTTGTGCTTCATTATTTACTTTGTTTTTTTTTTTTTAATTATAAACTAATCTGCTAACCTAGATTTTTCCCATAGTTACATTGGCGAACCCAATTCCAAAATCACTTTTTTTTTTGCAGATTTTTGTACTATTTTTTGTGTTTTTGTAGGTATAGGTATGGAACACTACATTCATAATTTTTTGAGCTGCAAACATTCTATCGTGACACATTTTCTCTGCAAAGTGACGCATCTACCATCTTGATACACATTCAACTGACAAAAAGACGCATGTGTTATGTTGTGATGCATTCGAGATTCTAAGCAATGCATTTGAAGGCCAAAACGCTTTCAATCTGCATATTGACACATTTGACTGGAAAATTCATGTGTACGGTCCTGAGCGGCATCTGATGTGTAGAATGTTGCATTTGCTTTGTTGTGATACATTTGTCTGGTAAATTTTATTTTGGGGTTTTTTTTTGGAATTTTCAAATTTTTCATTTTAAGTCAATAGTTTAGAGGTTTTTGTAGGTTACTAATCTACTATTGTAACATGTGGCTTTGAATTTTCATGGGTCCAAGGCATCTTTTTAGACTACTAACAAGTGGTTTTGTAGGTTTGAATGTCTAGGCATGTAATTTTGAAACCTATTGTGTTTGTTTTAGATTAGAAAACACTTCCATTAGTGCTTTAAAAAGAACATTTGCTTCTCTCACTTAGATTTAATTAGGAGGTTAAAAGAACTTTGCTTGATTGTGCTTGAAGGTGGTAGGTGATTATGCTCTCACCTTGTGCAAATTAGGTGATTAGAAAATTGGACCCATCTATTTTATGTTTTTGAATCTTAGAGGGACCTGCCTCAAAAGAGGGAATGACTCCAACTAATTTTTTGCTCAGGCCGGTATATATCTAAGGATGAGTCTAAATTTTCAAGTCCTCACAGTATGTAGGCCTTAGCTGTTTAGTGCCATTTGAATACAAGTATCTATATTTTTTTTAAAGGTATGTGAGCCCCTAGTAGATTGGTTAAAGCCTTAAGTGGCTTGCTATACATTCACAAGGTGCATTGTCCTTGAGTATTTACTAGAACCATTTTGTTTAGTGGCCAAAATCCCATCTATTTGCTAGCGCAACAATGGTCATTGTGAAGACATCCACATTCTTTTCCATGGGAGATTTATGGGGGTTAGAAGCTTGGTTGACATGAGAAGTGAGTGCACTATACGGGGGAACCTATGTGGTCAAGCTTCTGGATTCATCAACCAAGAATAAGTGCAGTTGGGGAAACCCATGTGGAATCTAGCAAATATAGGCCTTGCCTAACCTAGGGTTGTACATGTCTTCTTTATGCATGTTTACAAAATATTGTGTTTTCCAAGTGTTTTCTAAAACATTCAACAAACAAACACCATTTCACAGACCTAGAAACAATCATTCAACAAGAAACAATTCCAAAATCTGGCAAAAAATTGTAAACAAACTAGACTTATTCTTCCTACAACACATTTGCTAAAATGCAGTCATTATCTTGTGCTGCATTTGACGCTTTCTGCAATGCATTTTCTTTGATAAGCCGCATTCGCTACTATGTGTGATGCATTTTTTTGTCCTGCATCACATTTGCTTAACAAAACTCTACAATTTCTTTACTAAGTCAAATCTTCTATCTGTAGAGCCACATTCGTTGAAACTATGATGCATCTGCCAAACTGCAATGCAGTCGCAACCTAAAATGATGCATTTTCTTGGAAAAAACAAAAACACTATTGTAGTCTAAAACCTTATAGCAAACTTGTCCAATCTGATAACAAACACCTTTTTATAGCAACCTCAGTCAAAAACCAAAAAGAAAATTTCTAAAATCTTCCATTAGTTGCATCTTTAGCTTGCATTTACCCATAGGGCTAAACTTGCAAAATCTTTATTTGCATCTTTAGAAGTCTATCATCTTCATTTTCAGCCATAAACCAGTCTCTAGATCCTCATTTCATTTGTAGATTTTGGATTAGGAAACCTTACCATACTTTTCAAAATCATTTCCTTCAAGAGTAGGTTGTCATTGGACTTAGTCATCATTGTCTCTTTTAGTCATTTTCCTTTTTGTAAGACTTGCCAACTCAAAAGTCTAGTTAGGAAACCTCACTTTGTCATCCTGTCATCTTGTCCTTTAGTCACATTAGTAAGTCCTTTTATGACCCAAATTGAGACATAGATCAAGCTTAGGGTGGTTGAGTAACCTTCTAAATCATTTGGACCTTTGCATTTGCATACCTTAAAACATTCAAGTCATCTTAGTCCTCATTTTGCATGCCTTATTCCTAAAAATTCAAAAAAAGAAAAGAAAAGCAGTCGTTATTGTCCTTTGGAATTTGTCATTTCCTTTAGACAACTTTGTCATACTACATTCCTTATTGTCAAAAGTCCAAAAAAGTAGTGTCATCATCTAGTTGTCATTGTCATCCTTCTTCCCAATTTGAGCAACTCCTTATGTGGTTGAGACCAAGCTTCAAAGAAAAAGAAGACAAATGACTAATTTTGGACAAGACACCAACACTTATATCTTTTCCAATGACATGAATCAAAACATGAACCAAGATGCATCATTTATCAATCCTTTCAGAAAAATTAACATGCCATGTTCATCACGTAACCCCTTTGAACCATTTATACAAAGGGACCAAAATGGACAAGTCTATGTAGAAGACTTAGAAGCTACAATGCAAAATCTTGACGTAGCCTCCTTCATAGAAGATTTAGTCTTACATGACCCACAAAGATATTTAGCCATGCTTTTGGACCAAGGGGCTAAATTTCCACATGGATTTGACATTAAAACTTTGAGAACAACTTCTCCTGATCACAACACCAACAATAATACAAACAATACATCCAACACTAGGGTATGTGCAAGATCATGATGGTCCAAAAAGTGGTGATATGATGGGTATGTGTAGGGTATGTGGCTGACGACTTTTTTTACCTAAAATTGATGAAATGAAAAGGGTTTTTAAAGGAGATTCTCAAATTTCCATCAATATAAATTATGCTTTACTTTGAATTTAATTAACAATTATTATTTATTTTCTATTTGAATTGTGACTAAAGTCTTGATTGATAGGTTGATTGAAAAACATCTATAGATTTCAAACGGTGTCACATTTTTTGAATCTAAAACATGCATCACATTCTATGCTTCGCATACTATAGGATTAAAAAAGAAAAAAATGAATTTCATGAAGTTTTGACCAAGCTAAGGTGTTCAGACATACGATTTTTTTATATTTTTTAAAAGTTGTAATAAAAAATTCATAATTAATTATTTATTTGAAAACAAATTACAAAAAAATATGCATCACATCAGGACATGAATGCTCTACTTATATCTAAAATCTTATAAAAATATATGATCATTTTATTGTGGTTAGGGTGGTCAGACAGACACCTACTTCTTATTTTTTCTCTGAAATTTAAGTACTACTGCATTGGAATTTCAAATTTTCACCAAATAGATTTTTTATTTTTTTAAGTAAGCCTATTAGTTTATAAACTACATTCAATTTGCTACAGATTCTATTCTTACATATTTTTGAAATAATATAGATAACTTATTCAAATTTTTACGTCAATTTTCCTAACTCTGATTTTTCTAAATTTTTTGCCACTTAAGGGTCTATTTTTTCCATGATGATCTTGCACATACCCACTAGTCAACCCAAAAACAATGCAAACAATTCCTTTGTTGGTGCCACCTCACAAATTCCTATAAGCACTATTAATTCCACCTCTAATGACACATCCAATCAAAACAAAATCAATGCAACTTCCATTGGAGGGACACCAACCATGTCACAAGCCATGTCATAATCAATGCCAACAATGTCCTCATAGTCAATTGGAGCTACCTTTGGATCCTCGTCAATGGGGGAAAGCTCTTCAAACCCCCTATTTGGAGCTTCATCTAGTTCCATGGGAGCATCATCATCAAATCCTTTCATTGGGTCTTTATTCAATCCCTTTGGAGGAAGTAAACGACATATTTTCATTAGAGGACCACATCCAAATGTCAACATGTCATCACAACTTAATACCAAGAATGCCTAAGGGAAAAACACCAACATTTCCCATTTACAATTCCACCAATTTGGACAAGGCAATTAGATGACACAACATATGACTTCATTTGGACACCAAAATAGTCAAGGCCAGCACATCCCACAAATATCAACTAATATGGTTGGAGGACACATTCCCACATATGCATCACACATCCATACCTATCAACACATCCCTAATAAAAAATTGCAATACCAACAACATTCAAATAAAAAAACGTCATACATCTCACAACAACACATTCCACAATAAAAGCAGAACACCTCATCCCATCAAATGGGGACCCATGGGATACCCATCACTCCCATGTGTGATGCAAAAAATAATCCCATAATTGACGCTTTGATAACTCAAGTGGAAAAGTTGCAAAAAAAATAGAGACCATGCAAATTTCCAACAAAAGGCCACACACATCATATGACCTATGCCTATACCCTTTCGACACAAGTCTATACATGCCACCATTCCCTCCTGGGTATGTGGTACCAAACTTCACTAAATACAAAGGAAAGACAAACCCCATTGAATGCATTCGAGAATTCACAACCAATTGCATGGATATTTCCTATGAAAATACTTACTTGATGAGACTCTTCCCTAAGAGTTTTGTGGGCCCCGCACTTGAATGGTTTTCCACATTACAAAAGAGAATAAAATCATGGGACAAACTTGCAGATAGAGTTTTGGAAAAATATGCCTATAACATTGACACAGATGTCTCCATCACCAACTTATGCACACTTACACAAGAAGAAGCTAATGATACTTTTATCCCATGGGTATGTGTAGGATCATCATGGAAAAAACAGGCTCTTAAGTGGCAAAAAATTTAGAAAAATAAGAGTTAGGAAACTTGACATAAAAAATTGAATAAGTTATCTATATTATTTCAAAAATATGTAAGAATAGAATCTATAGCAAATTGAATGTAGTTTCTAAACTACTAGGTTTTTAAATCAATTTGGTGAAATTTTAAATTTCAATACATAGTACTTAAATTTCAGGGAAAAATAAGTAGGTGTCTGTCTGACCACCCTAACTATAATAAAATCATAATAGTTTTTTATAATATTTTAGATATAAGTAGAGGACTCATGTTCCAATGTGATGCATATTTTTTGTAAATTTTTCCTAGTAAATAATTAATTATGATTTTTTTATTACAACTTTTAAAAAATATAAAAAAAATCGTATGTTTGACCACCTTAACTCAATCAAAACTTCATGAAATTCAATTTTTATTTTTTTAATCCTATAGTATGTGAATCATAAAATGTGACACATGTTTTAGATTCAAAAAATGTGATACCATTTGAAAGCTATAGATGATTTTCAATCAGCCTATCAATCAAGACTTTAGTTATAATTCAAATAGAAAATGAATAATAATTACTTATTAAATTCAAAGTAAAGCATAATTTATATTGGTGGAAATATGAGAATCTCCTTTAAAAACCCTTTTCGTTTCATCAACTTTGGGTAAAAAAAATGTCGTCAGCCACATACCCATCATATTGCCACTTTTTGGCCCATCATGATCTTGCATATACCCCCATTCTTTCAAATATGGAGAAGTATAGCAAGTCATCATATTGACATACCTAAAAAAGAAAAAATTGAGATGTTTGTCCAAACACTCCTAGGCCCATTGAAATATGGCTTGCAAGTTCACTACTGCATGACCTTCATAGACATTACAAAATGGTGTCCAACTTGAGAAGACCCTTATTGCTAGAGGAGAACTAAAATATGGCCCTAAGAACATGAACACAAACCCACCCATGGACAAGAATAAATATTGGGTCAAGAACAAACACATTACTAATGATGGCGTTGTTGATGCTAAGGCGGTAAACATAATGGGTCCTGTACTTACTCTTAAGGGAGTTCCACTACAAAATAAACAAGTGACCACACAGACACCTGCTGCTAATTCCATTCAAAATAGTCACAATAATCAAAACAATCAAAACCAAAGGCAGCCTCATCAACCCAGATAATTTCTGAAAAGTCGCACATACACCCCTTTGGGTGAACCAATCAAAGATGTCCTTAAGAAGCTCCTTCAAAATGGTGTCATCACATTAGAAGATCCTAAGCCATATGACCCAGGATAGTTTAAGCCATCATGGTGGGATGACAACATTTTCTATGATTACCACCACGCTAAAGGACATAAAACATCCTCTTGTCGACAACTAAGAAATCTAGTACAAGACCTCATTAAAAATCACACCATTGAACTAGGTGGAAATTTTTTTTCTTCAAACATAGACCATACAATTCACAACAACCCACTGTAGGACCATGGTTCAAATAAAGACTCTACATCAAGTCCAAAGACTAATAATAATCAAGCCAATTACACGTGCGATGCCTTTGATTATTTCGGGGGAACCATCATTAACAATGTCTAAGCAGCCGATGAATATGTCAATACAATTACTATTAGGAGAGCAACTAAATGTAATGTCACTACTCATGGTGGAAAAGTCACCATAGCTGGTCCTCTTCCCCCTAGACAACCAAAGATCATGATACCTAGTCCATCCACCAAACAGTCACAAACGGGTCCATCTGCTAAACAGTCATAGTCTAAGGGACATTTTAATCTCATTGACAAATGGGAAAAAAATTCCTACGAAAATCTCCATACTCGAGCTGTTACGCATTTCTCCTACACACAAATCCATAGTTGAAAAAAACCTTCAAGATTCTTTTGTCCCTAAGGATATTGATGTTAACCAATTCGGGGCCATGGTTGGGTACTTGAGTACCCCTCATCACATAACATTTTTTAAGACCAAGATTATTTGTCACCAAAATCCAACCATAATGACGCATTGCATATCGAAGCCTTTATCCATAAACATAAGGTCAGACAAGTTTTAGTGGATGGAAGAGTAGGACTGAACATATGTTCCCTAAAATTGGTTAAGGCTCTAGGCTTCTCTGATGCTTGTGTAGATGATACCAGGGTATGTGTAGGATCATCATGTAAAAAATAGGCCCTTAAGTGGAAAAAAATTCAAAAAAAGTAGAGTTAGGAAACTTGACATAAAAAATTTGAATAAGTTATCTATATTATTTAAAAAATATGTAAGAACAGAATGTGTATAAAATTGAATGTAGTTTCTAAACTACTAGGTTTATTTAAAAAATCTATTTGGTGAAAATTTGAAATTTCTCACGATACTTAAATTTTAGGGAAAATAAAAAGTAGGTGTTTGTTTGACCACCCTAACCACAATAAAATTATAATATTTTTTTACAATATTTTAGATATAAGTAGAGGACTCATGTCCCAATGTGATGCATATTTTTTGTAATTTTTTTCCAAGTAAATAATTAATTATGAATTTTTTATTACAAATTTTAAAAAATGTAAAAGCTTGTATGTCTGACCACCTTAACTTGGTCAAAACTTCATGAAATTCAATTTTTATTTTTTAAATATTATAGTGTGTGAAGCATAGAATGTGACACATTTTTTGGATTCAAAAAATGTGATACCGTTTAAAAGTTATAAATGTTTTTCAATCAGCCTATCAATTAGGACTTTAGTCGTAATTCTAATGGAAAATGAATAATAATAATTTATTAAATTCAAAGTAAAGCATAAGTTATATTGGTGGAAAGATGAGAATCTCCATTAAAAACTTTTTTCGTTTCATCAATTTTGGGCAAAAAAGAAGTTGTCAGCCACATACCCTACACATATGCATCATATCACCACTTTTTGGCCCATCATGATCCTCCACATACCCACCAAGAGCATTGTTATAAAGGCGTATGATGATGAAGAACATTCCTCTTGAGGTGTTATCACTCTTCCTATCAGCGTTGGGCTAGTCATTATGGATACAAATTTTCAAGTCCTGGATCTTGAACTAATGTATAACATCTTGCTTGGTCGACCTTAGATTCATTCCCTTAAATCTATTCTATCCACTTATCACCAATGTCTGAAGTTCCCTTTTGATGGCACCAAAATTACTATATATAGAGACCTCAATCCCTTCCAATATTGCACCAATCTAAGGGGTATTTCAGAACATCAAGTGCCCATCAACTATGAAGCTTCGACTTCCTCTTCTTCCAAGTTCATTGACCCATCCACACTCACTAAACCCTCCATGACCATATCCACTTCTTCAACCTCCACGTCCACTTCTTCAAAATCCACCACTTCATCCACTTCCATCATCCCAAGTGCCAATCCAAGTGTCAAGATCTAGGACCTAGGTTGTAGAGAATTTAAATTGAACACTTCCTACTACATCACCAAAATACCCAAGTCTCCTAAGGCTTATAGGCGACCTTGTTTCAAAATGGAGCCGAAAGAGATTTTCAAGGTTCCTCCTATAATGGAATTCATAAAATGGGGTGACATGAACAAAGAAGACATTGAAGACATATTATCTTGGATTTACAAAGACCAAGAAAATCCACCCCCATTACCAATATAGATATATGGCAAAGGCTATGACATAATGAAGGAAAAAGGATATGATGATACTAGTGGCCTTGGTAAGAATAAAACTAGGATGCGAGAACCTTTAATGCCTTTTGGAAGACCAAAACATCTTGGGTTAGGGTTAGGTACACTTGAAACTGGTGATCAAAGTACCAATGTACTTTCAAGTGAGAGAGTGAATGCTTCTAATAGTGTTGAGACTATTGAAGACTCCCTTACCGAAACTGACTCACACGAATGGGAATTTGGCTCCCAAAGATCCTTAAGTGACTTTTTCCTTGATGAATTTCTCCTAGAACTTGGAAAACCTACTTTTGAAGAAATATTCTGGCAAATGTTTAAGATTGACACAACACAGAATGATGACAACTATGAAATCCCAAAGAAAAGGGAAGATTGGGGTACACTCTTTTTACCTGCGAACAATGACAAGCTGAGGTCATCTTCTGATCCCATTAACCCTCATCTTGACACACCTATCTAGCCATCTGATACTAATGACCATCGTTCAGATTCATCTGAATCACCACATGACACTACCAACCATGATTTTGATCCCTTTGTCCCCTACTTTGTTAATGAGTATGAAATAAGTGAAGGAGAATACTAGATAGAATCCAACTAGGAATTAGATGATGACAATCTTATCTTAAACATCTTTGAATCCATCTGCATGCTTTCTGCAGCCTCCCCACCATTCAGCAATACTAATGATGGTATCTCCTTAGTCTACCCACAACTAATTAACTGGGATCAACAAGGTCCGCCAACTATAGACATATTTCAGAATGATGAGGCCATTGCAGAATTCATGGGACTTCGTGAGGGCATACCATTTGGAGACCACAAGGATGGATTTTCTATAGACCTAGATTATGTAGCCTACTTTGGGGAGACTGCGCCATCCTCTAGTTGCAAAATTAAGAAATAAAAATAAAGTAAAAAATGACACATCTTTAGGTGAAAAATGAAAGGCACCTTCTGACGATAAAAAAGTAAAAATAAAGGACGTATTTGAGGGTGAAAACCTCTCCTAGGTGCCCAAGGATGGAGGATTGAAATTTCTCCCCATGACTCAAGAAAAATTTGCAATGCTCATAGAGGACACCATCAAAGTCAACATAGCTACAACCGAAGATCCTAAAATAGTCCTCTTTGCAACATCTTTGACAAAGGAAGAGAAACCTGAATTCCATAAATTCTTTTCAGAGCGTAAGATTAACTTTGCATGGTCCTATGCCGATATGCCCGGATTGGATCACAAAATCATCTTGCACCATTTGTCACTACTTCCAAATGCCAAGCCAGTAAAACAGAAGTTGCATAAGATGCACCCACAAATCTGCTTATTAGTCAAAGAAGAACTCAAGAAATTACTAGATGTGGGATTCATACAGTCAATAGACTATGCTGAATGGATTTCAAATCTTGTCCCAGCCACAAAGCCAAACAGTCAATTTTGCATCTGCACAAATTTTTGGGACCTGAATAAAGCATGTCCAAAGGATGACTTTTCATTACCAAACATAGACATCATAGTTGACCTTACAACAGGATACGAGATGTTGTCCCTCATGGATTGTTTCTTAGGTTATAATTAGATTCATATTGCCCCTAAAGATCAGGATAAAACAACATTCGCATGTCCTTGGGGTACATACTATTGGAATGTCATGCCTTTTGGTCTCAAGAATGCAGACACAACATATCAGAGAGCCATGACAACAATATTCCATGACACGATGCACAAAATAATGGAAGATTTTGTTGATGAACTTTAGGAAAAATTCTTGACATGAAAAGATCATTTGAATTTGTTAGACAAAATATTCAAGAGACTAGAAGAATACAAAGTCCGCTTGAATCCCAAGAAATGTGTCTTTGGTGAAACATCAGGGAAACTTTTGGGATACATCTAGCTTTTCGTAGAGTCATTCAAGTTGATCCTGCCAAAGTGAAAGCCATATTAGACATGCCTCCTCCAAAAGGGATAAGTGAACTCAGGAAATTGCAAGGCAGGTTACAATCTATCCAATGATTCATAGCACCATTTCCAAACAAGTGTCAACCATTTTAGTATCTCCTCTGCAAGGGCATCCCCTTGGTGTGGAATAATAGATGTCAAGAATCTTTCCAACTAATAAAGGACTATCTATTGTCACCACCTATTTTAATGTTTCCTATCAAAGGGAAACCTTTGATTCTATACATTTCTGCAACAACTTAAGTATTAGGGGTGTTACTAGCACAAAATGACCATGATGAAAAGGAAAGGGCCATATACTACATTAGTGGGACACTGGTCGAATATGAGCTAAATTACACATCCATTGAACATGCTTGTCTAGTAGTTGTCTTTGCTGCCCAAAAGTTAATACATTACATGTTGAATCACAAGACACAACTAGTGGAAAAGATTGATCCCCTAAAATATTTCCTCAATCGCGTAGCATTGACAGGATGCTTGGAAAAATGGGTTATGATCTTGAGTGAATATGACATACAATATGTGGAACGAAAGGTCATAAAAGGACAAGTAATAGTAGATCAATTGGAAGATGCACATATACAAGGCGATCATCCACTAGTAGAAGACTTTCCTGATGAGATCATATTCCATGCAGAGGCTAAATCACTATGGAAACTATACTTTGATGGATCTCATACTAGTCATGGTTCGGGAGAAGGAATATTGTTTATCACACCGCAAGGGGATTCCATTCTGAAGTCCTTCCACATTGCTTTTCCATGTAAAAATAATATTGTAGAATATAAGGCACTTGTCACAAGACTTCGAATGGACATGAAATAGAAAATTAGGACACTGCTAGTCTTTGGAGATTCTTAGTTGGTCATCAACTAGGTCAATGATGACTATGACACCAAGGAAAATAAGTTAATACCCTATAAACAAATGGTTGACAATTTGCAAACATACTTCCACTTGCTTGATTTTGAACAAATTCTGAGGGAACAAAATAAGGTTACAAATGCAATGGCTACAATTTGATCTCTCCTAGACATTTCAAACAACATGCCTCAATTTGAGTTCTTGGTGGAACTTTTGGTTCCTTCATATGATATTCTAGAGTTAGAAATGGTTTGCGAGCTTGTTGGTCCCAATTCACCATGGTACCAAGAAATTTATGACTATCTTAAGTCCCAGACCCTTCCCCTAAACCTATCCAACAGCTGAAAGTCCTTTATCTGTAAGGCCACCTAATAGACCATCATTAGTGACACCCTATACCACCGTATCTTTGATAATACCCTTCTTTGATGTATCGAAATTGATGAAGCATGAACAACCTTACATGAGGTACATGAGGGTATATGTGGATTTCATTCAAGTGGTCCTACTTTAGCCAAGAAGATAATGAGACTTGGGTATTATTGGCTGAAAATAGAAAAGGATGCACTTGAATTTTTTAGAACATGTCACCAATGTCAGATACATAGTGATTTTATTCATGCACCAACACAAGAACTTTGATCAATTACTTATCCTTGGCCCTTCACACAATGGGGACTCGACCTCATGGGAAAAATCCATCCTACCTCATCCATTGGCCACAAATTCATTATCACCACCATTGAGTACTTCACTAAGTGGATCAAAGCCATCCCCCTCGCATACATAACCAACAAGCATATTTCCAAATTCATCCTCAATTTCATCATCTTTTAGTATGGTGTACTGTAGTCTATCATCACAGACAATGGGTTTCCTCTCAAAAATTAAGGCATTCATGAGTTATGTGAACACTTCCACATCCAACATCATTTCTCCATGCCATACTACCCACAAAGAAATGGTCAAGTTGAGGTGTCCAATAAGACAATCATCAAAATTATTAAGAAGTCAGTCAATGATGTTGGTCTTGACTAGCACATTCAACTTAACCCTACTTTTTGGAATGCCTATAAGAGCCATCTTGTTTTCCTTGGTCTTTGGAGCTGAAGCTATCCTACCCATCGAGGTTGAAATTCCATCTTTGTGAGTCTCCATGAAGAGTCAATCATTGATGAAGAATATAGAAAGTCACACCTACATGAGTTGGAAATGTTAGAGGAACACAAACATAATGCCCTAAATCATTTACAGGCATATCAAAATCGTCTTTCTCGGAGTTACAACAAGAGAGTCATGGTCAGAAAGTTTGGCATTGGTGACTTGGTCCTCATGCAAACCCTAAGAATCAAGTTGACAAAGAAAAACATGGCAAGTTTGAGCCCAATTGGTTGGGTCCTTATGTCATCATGTCCTCTTTTGGTTTTGGAGCATACTAGTTAGCTACTCCATCCAATGAAAATTTGATAGAGCCCATCAACAATCTTCATCTCTAAACGTTCTATGCATAGCATTAGAGAGGTAGGCTGAAAACCATCAAAAATAAAAAAAATTGAAAAATATAAAAAATCATCACCCTAATGAAAAAAGGGCAAAAAGGCATCTTGGTGACACCAAAAAAAATGACAAAAATAGTAAAGAGAAATAATTCATCCAATAGTGAAAACCTGGTAAATAGGCACTTTGGATAGGTACCACGGTGTAAACTTGGCAAATAGGCACCATGTGTAGTCAATTATTGCTCTGCCATCTACCGTCTCTCTATCTACCTTTGTTCATAATAAACACCTTCTTTTTTGACACTATCATGACACCCATCACAATTCCCTTTCATTTCCTTCCATGGATGACAATGTTTGACATCACATCCTACATACCATCCATCTATCACCCCAAGCACCTCCTTTTCACATTGTTCAAACTTGGATAGTATTGGACTTGACTAGGGGAAATCCTTATCACCTGACTGTAGTGGGTATTGCATATGGTCCTGTTAATAAAAACAGTCTTGAAAAAAGACCTAAAAATTAAAAAAGACCTAACAAACATAAAATGTACTAAAAAAATACCTAAAAATCATAAAATGTCCTGAAAAATACCTAAAAAAGACCTAAAAATTGAAAAACATCTTGAAGAAATCCAAAAAAATCAAAATATGGTAAAAAGAAAAAAAATCCAAATAACTTCCAAAAATCCCAAAAATAGAGTCGTATCTTGTCAAGTTGGTCATGTTGGTCAAGTCTTTGTCATTTGTCAAACTACGTTGTCTCTGCACACTTGCTACATAGGCAAGGCCATCAATTGATGAGCCCCCAAGGCCACAATAGGTTAGTCTATTAGGGTTCATAACATTGCACTAACACACACATCAAATGTATTCAAGTCAAACAAATCATTTCAAAATGGGAAAAATCCTAAGAAAAACTTTTCCAATTATCTAATCAACATGTCAATTACATCAACATGTTAATAACGACATGTAGTCAACTTTGTCAAACAAGTCAACTCTATCGAAGCAAGTAAAACTCAATCAAAACTAGTCAAACTATCAACTCTTGGTTATTCTTTAGATGTATCCTTATGAAGGATCTCCTTTGTGATTTACTTGTGCCTTAGGACAAGTTCTTCCTAGGCATCATCACCATCATCTGGCATTTTGAGGGATTCTTTTGACATTTGAGGATCATTCATCTTGATATTAACATCATTCAGGATGTGTCCATCCTAAATTTGGCATTACCTAACAACCTTGGAATTTGTCATTTAGACATCGTCAAAACTTGACACCTAACATATCGACACTATAAGAAACCTAGCATCTTGACATCGACAACACTTGACATCTCGACATTAAGACACCTGACATTAAAACATTTGACATTCAAACACACTTGGAAAACATTATCTTGGCATTTGTCCTTGGATCTTTCATCATGCTACTTGTTTCTCCACAATTTCCTAGCAGCAAGATTTATAGAAGAAATGGCGTCTCATGATGATTGAAATGTCTTATCTTTTTCATGCAGTCATGTTGCTAGTTCCTAGAGGATGTCCTGGTAACAAGATTTAGAGGACCAATGATGTTTCATGACTTGTCTTTCTTGTCTTTCTTGTTTTTGATTGATTGTGACATAAAGACTAGGACAATCATGCTCTTAGTATTATTTATGATCATTCTTGTCTTCGACTACTTGTCTCATGTGATGGTACAAACTTGCACACCATCGATCTATGTCATATCATGGTGTTTGTTAGCCATTACAATAATCCACCCAATGATGATTAAGAGCAACAATTTTTAGTCCTATGGTAATATGTTGAAGGATTTGGTCTAGGCACTAACATACATCTTCTTTTGTCTTGTCATTTCTCCTCTTCCATCTTCTAATGATATCATGTGACATACAAAAATAAAAATACATACATGACCATATAGATAGTGCATTAGTTCATCACACATGTACATATAGTCATTCATTTAGTTGCATTCATACATTTTCATTCATATAGTTCATAAAAATGCATTTAACATTTCTACACATCATCCATACGATTAATAAATAGGCATCAGATCATAAGACATCACATATTGCATTTTTCATACATATATAATCATTCATCAGATACATCTATACTCATAAAAATGGCATCCATTCCAATCAAAATATTAGGCATCCATATAGAACATCATAAATAACCATCATATCATCATGGAATCTCATCATAAGTAGCTATCATAAATGCATGCATGAAATAGCATATAAAATACATCATCATCATCATAAAAGAATATAATCAACACATAATGCATCATCACTTAACATAAAGTATATAGGCCACATCAAAACTGCATCATATATAATCTCAAAAAATAATGTCACAGGATAAGAGTCATGAGATATCCTAAAAATAGAGCTTGTAGGCTCAATGGTCAAAAATATAAAGTGTCATAACATAATGTCTATAACATAATATCAAATTCTCCTAAGTTGTGCTCTCCTCATCCCCTCAAGGAGAAGATCACAGTGACTAATGCTCAGTGATAGGAACTGATACTATCATGGTAATGACAACCCGAGTCTGAGAGGCTAATGGATCTATAATCAACAACTGACTATGATTTGTCTTGTGCTCTAAACTAGATGACCCATGGCTATGGCTAGAACTATGTCTTGAAGAGTTCCTGTGAGAATGATGAGACCTATGGCCTAATGAATGTCTTGAGGATGTAGAGCCACCCACACTACTCTGGCTACAATTGATGTGAGTGTGACTACTACTCCCTAATCATGTCCTTGTCTTGTTGTAAGATCTTGATAACCTTGGCTCCCTTTGATCAACTGGCACTTCTCTCTCATATAACATTTTGTACTGGCCCCTACTTGTGCTGACCTTGGCTAGCTCCCTAGCAACATCTGCAACTAGCCCTATGCATAACTGAGCAAATCTGGCACACCGGTTCTTTGTCTCCTGTCACTGAATCTCTTCCTGATCTCGCTCAATGCATCTAACCTCAAGCTCTTCCCATAGGGATTTGATCTTTGTCATGGCCTTATCTAGCCTCCTCTACATGTCTGCTAGTCTCTAGTTCATTGTGGCATCTCGTGGAAATGGAGGAACCCCGAATATGTCCTGATCCCCATCTATCATCTTCTCTCAGAGCTACCTCTCTACCTCATCCATCTCATCACCAATGTCCAGCTCATCATCATCATCACCAACTCCCTCCTCTTCTCCCCCGACATCTGGAGCCTCCTCTGCTATGTGCACCTCCTCTAGTCTCCCCTATGCCTCTAGTTGTCTCTCCTCCTCCTACCTCTCCTCCTCCTATCTCACCTCCTCCTATCTGACTACCTCCTCTCTCTCCTCCTCCTTTGACACCCCAGGAATGGCATCTAGTGATACCCTTTCCACCCACTGTATCACCCTCTTCGCCTATCTCCCTCCATCTCCTCCTCTCCTCCTCCTCCCACCACCACCACCATCTCCCCCATTATCTCCTCCTCCATATCCACCACCCTCCCCTCATCTCCTTTCCCTGCATCACCTCAACCTCCATCTCTACCTCTCCCACTACCCCTCTAGCCTCCTCGCTACACCCATAGAATAACTGATCTATGATCTAAAGGTGTTGTTCCATCGAGATTGTTCACGGGAATCATTATGTGAGTCTGCCACCACAAATCAAAATCTACAATCATCTCTGAATCTGTAGGACCTCCACTCTAACCCCATGCTTATGCCACCAACCCTTCTATCTACTACTCATCAAATGGTACTAATATGGTGGGACCCTACACAAGCTCTCATGATGATCTAGCGTACTTTGCTATACCCATAGGAACAACCTATTGCTCCTCAAACTGATGAAGTACCCACTAGGAAAGGTACATATCTATAATTAGATGAGACTATATTGTCCATCCAAAAAGATATCTAAACTATCTACAAAATTCTAAATGATCCCCCTCTCCAGCCCACTACAGACAATCCCTGTACGACCTCCAAAAAAATGAAGTCATGGTGTCTATCTAATGCTGCCAGAGGTCTATCTCTCCAACTCTTGTTTGTTGTAAAGAACCCGCATACAAGTACACATATGACATCCCCTCTGCTGGCTGTGGTCTCTGAATAGGCAACTGAAAGACAAGATGTGCTCCCAAGCCTAGATCATCAACAATGTCATCCTGCAGCAAATGCTACTCACACCCATGTATGCTACCTCGTGCAACTGATGATATAGCATACCAAGCAAACAAGGCCCCCATGCAAGAACTGTCATGTCCTATCGCATGTGTACTAGCACATCTCCCCATTCAATTAGGAATCCATGTCCTCGACAATCTAGAATCAAGACTTCGACAATCAAAGTGCATAACATGGCATCCCACCATGGGTAGTGCTCCACTAGGTACTCCCACTAAATCTCATATCCCTCAACACCAAGGCCTGTGACATCATCTTCCTTGTATAGCTCAGTCATAGCCTACACTCCTCAATGTGGATCATACACCACCTACTCTCGTCTAATTAGAATATGCAAAATCCTGTACACGTCCTCCAAAGTAATAGTGGCCTCTCCCATTAGCAAATGGAAAGAACAGGTCTCTGAGTTCCATCTCTCAGCTAGTGTTGTCAGTAACCCCCTATTAGGCTAGATAATGAAAATATAGGTGATGTAATACAACCTAGCCGTATCAATCATCTATGCTCCTGATCCATTAGCTGATCCCAAAATGCATAAGTTGATGGTGTGAACTTGCGTGTATAGATCGGTGGTAGTTGTTTCTGCACATGTAGAAACAAGCATTAACACATTCTTGAAAAATTATTGTTACCATCTATCTAATTAAACATAAGCCAAAAGTGAGCCTAAACCTAAGTCAACTTTGGTCAACCTTGGTCAAAGTCAAATGCGTCGCGTTGACTTCATTTGCATCACAGTTTGGCGTTTGCGTTGTTTCATCCAACATTTTTGTTGCACTATGGCACATACGTCGTTTTGACCCACAAATGCATCATCTTCAATCGCTTGCATCTCAGTCTATCAAATACATCATTGAAAAATCAAATGTGTCACTTGGCTTCACGTATGTGTTGCAATCTTGTGAATGTGTCACTGTACCTACCACTTGTGTTGCAATATTGTGAATGCATCTTGAAATTTGGAAAATGCGTCACAAATAATTGTAAACCTAACGGACCTATTCTATTTGCATCACAAAACATCAAATGCATTGAACATGACTATGAATGCAACTTATAGGAACACATATGCATTGTGGCGCATTCACTGACCTTCCTAAAAACCCTAAAAATGCATGAAAATTTATAAAAGTAAAAAGTAGGCAAGGTGTACTTACCGATGCCTCTGCTTCCTCTGGCCATATGAAGGTCTAGACAATGTATCCGTTGTGCTTAGTCACTGGAATCACCATCTTTGCATGTGATCGCCTAGCTCTAAGCTCTCCAAATTTACAAGTGAGTGAAAATGAATTGACTTTTACCCATTTTCAACCTATTTTATAGGGTCAAAGTGGGATTTTCTTCAAGTTTTTATTATTGAAGGCTCTTTTGACCTACCTTTTGGCCACTTTAAACATATCAAAATTTGAAACTACTTGCCCCATTGCTTTTCTGGTCATCAAATTAGCTTGTCGGGACACTTTCCAAATTTTTTTTTTGTCACCGGGCCAAAATTTGAAAATTTTCCCAAGGGGGCATAAATACTCCATACCTTCACCGGGGCATGTTTCTGACTAATTTTTCTTTGTCACAACATGACAGGCTACATTATGATAAAGAGGGGCAAATTTTAGACACATAAAAATGACCTAGGCCTGCAAGCTCTATTTTTGCCACATTATTCCTAACATAATTAAAATATTTAATTATGTCCTTTGTCCACTTTCAACTATTAATTAAATAATTCATAATTATTTAATTAATTCATGTCTTTTATTCCTCTTGATTATTTAAATAAATAAATTTTATTTATTTATTTATTTAAATGTGTCGCTAATTCTTTAATGTCTTTCCATAAATAAATTCCTTAATTTATTTAATTATCTTGGTCCATAATTCTTCCTGATTATTTAAATAAATAAATTTTACTTATTTATTTAAATACGTCATTACTGTCTTCTCATAATTAAATAAATTATTTAATTATTATCCACCTTGGCATTTTCCCCATTTTAAATAAAGACATTTATTTAAAATGGTCCGACTTTCTAATTTTCCCTCTTTTAGTAAATAATTCAAATTAATTATTTACCGTCACATGGCCCCACCTTTTTGAGTTAAATTATTATTTTAATTCAAAATGTATTTTCCTCCATAAATCAAGTAATTTTTAATATTATTTGATTTTTTAGCTCCCTCTTTTTCTATGCCAATCTTATCTCCTTGTCACATGCATTGTCAACACATGACTCATTTTAAATTCACCTTAATGTTTCCCTAACCCTAATTGTGGGTTGTCATATTTAATCTTGTCCATTTATTCTAGGGAATTTTTCAACTTTTAATCTTGGCTATTCATCCAAAATTGCATTTTCTATAAAAAGACAATTCGGCTCTCATTTTGTCACCTCATGCAATCTTGCTTTAGGCACTCTTGACATCTTAGCATTTTGGCATCTTGGCATTTTGGCATACTTTAGGCATACTTTAGTCTTTGTTTACTAGTTGCATAGTGGCATAGTATTGCATTTGTGATCAAATCCTTCAACATTTGGTTAGGTCTCCACATAGTCATAGATTGCTCACACAAAATTTGAGGGAAAACTACATATTGCAGCAAATAGAGAAGGTGTAATGGATTTCAATCATGGAGGTTGGAGACTTTTGGTACACTCTTTCCTTTTGTTTTCATGTTATTTCCTCCTTTGTGCTTCATTATTTACTTTGGGTTTTGGTTTTTTATGCACTAATCTGCTACCCTAGTTTTTTCCCATAGTTACACCCATACCTGTGATGCCACAACCAAATTTTGTCCTCATATGCCATATTAGCAAGATTGTCACTATGCTCTCCAAACTTTAATAGAAACATCCTATTTTTTTACATAGGCACAACTGTAACCACCCTATTGCCTTGATTTTTATCATAAATTATGTATTGTTGACTGCCAAACACCACCCTATAATCTTTCACATATAATTATCCAACACTCAATAGATTATGATTTAATACAGTGGAGTGTAATAAGGCATACAACAAATTCATTGCCAATAATTCACTGATGGAAAATTCACTACCAACAATTCACCATGGGAAAATTCATTACCATGACAATTCACCGCGTGAAAAATTAATTGCATGAATTTTTGGCGGTTAATTTTCCAATGCGGTAAATTGTTGGTGGCGGTGATTTTTTTTGCGATAAATTGTTGACGGTGAATTTTCCATCGATGAATTGATGGGGGTGAGTTTTCCTAGAGCCTAAGCCATGTAATAAATGTCCTTAACACTTTTTATACCTTCTTTAGTAGGGATTTTCATAGCTCCTTTTGCAACAACCTCCAATGTTTTATCACCATGAAGCTTGATCTTGGATTTGAAACTTTCATCCATTATAGAGAAATCTTCTCATTCCCTAACATGTGGTTAGAACATCCCAAATCTAGATACAAAACATCTTTATTAGCATTTTCAGCTTTGTCATAAGATAATTTTTTTTTTGGAGGAGACTCATCACCCTCTTGAGCTTACTGAAAAGTTGTATTAATATTACTTTCTTTTAATCTACACTCTCTTTCAAATTGGTAATACCTATTACAATGATAACATTAGATATTTATCTTATCAAATATGCCTCCAACTCTTCCTCTTGAAAATCTCTTCCTCTATTTCCTCTTGAATAATTCTAATTTTAAGTGACATCTTCATTCTTTGTAATTTTTTTTGTTTGGAAGAAAAAAAATTCTCATCACTTTCTCCAAATGAATCTTTCAATCTCTCTTCATGAGACATTATAGATCCAACTAATTGACCAAACTGAAGGGTAGACAAATCCTTTTTTTCTTCAATGATTAGAATAACATGGCTCCACCTTGATGTTAGAGACCTCAAAATCTTTTTAATTACAACCTCATTGCTTATAGTTTCTTCAAGAGTGACCATTTAATTAACCACATCATTGAATCTTACATAATAATCACTTACTTTCTCTTATTTTTGCATCTTCAAATTTTTGAAGTTTTTCTTCAACATTTGCATCTTAACAACCTTGACTTGGTCATTGCCTTGGTAAGCTTCTTCTATATTCTTCCAAGAATTTTTAGTTGAGTTTGTACTTCCAATTCTAAAAAATAAGCTCTTATCAAGAGCTATTTGAATATGGAATAAGGATTGATAATTCCTCTTTTTATCCTCCTTAGTTGTTCTATCATTGGTTGTAAGAGAACTCCAATATTTTGGCTCTTCATAACCTATTTCTACAATCTCCCACAAATATTTCCCTATCAAAAAGGTCACCATTTTGATGCACCAATATTCATAGTCACTTTCATTTAATTCAAGAATTGGCAAAGAGTTAGAACTTAGCATGATTACATAAAAAAACTTGCTATGCTACCAAATGAAGAATCTAAAAGTAAGCCTTATTCGTGAACCAATGGGCTATGAAAAAAATAACAAAGATATAAAATAATTAACTTAGAAAAAAATAGAGCACTCAAACTAATAGAATTTTTTTTTATGTGCAAGCGTTATACAACTATTTCTTTAATCATGCTTATATAAAAGAACTCCACTAATACATAGTTCACTATAACTAAAAATAGACTAATAAAACTAAAATTCTATCCATGCATTTGGCATTGCATTATTTTCCACATTGGATGATAGGTAGCTATGTGGTGAAAGGAAAGTTTTATCAACTAAAACTTAAACTAAAAAAATAATCCAAGATTAAATCTAATAGACTAAACATGCACATCTATGCATTGCAGTTGAACTAATTAACATGGTGTTGTGAGTGAAGGTTACAGTGAGTCTATGCATGCATCAATTTTCAACAATAGAGTCATTAAAGTATAGGAACATCTCTCTTCCCTCTAGTTTTAGTGGAAGATTAAGTTCTTTTGCAAGTGTAATTTTAGAGTGAAGAATTTTTTTTGTCAATTTTACTAAGAAGTTGAAGTCGACTCTTAACTCCAAGTTTTAAAAAAGGTGAAAAAATTTAAGAGATGTTTATTGAAGAAAATGGTGACAAAAATTTATATCAAATGGGTTGTTATAAATCTATTTTACTTTATTAAATTTAATTTCAATTCAAAATTTGTTATGGAGACATGTTGAGATATTAAAAAAATGATGTGAAGTAATCTAAAAAGAGCATGTTGGGTCAAAATTGGATCTTAACTAAAATTTTAAGTTTTTCTTCTAACTTGATTTATTTTTCCTACATTTATGGATCAATGGAGCACATACAAAAAATAAAAAAGAGTTATGCTCATAGAACATATTGCATTTGGAACCTATTGCATGCATTAAATCACTTTTAGAATAAGGGAGAAGGCATTTCTATCATGGGTAGAGTGACATATGGAAATATTTAATGACTTGGTTTAGCATCATCACTCGTGACACCTATTGCATGCATACTTGTCACTTGCTCACACACTTTTCAAGTGAGCTCACAAGTGCTACACCATTGGAGGGTTAGTCAATTGTTTAATCTTACCTTCCTATTTTTTCTACTTTTCCTATATATGCAAGGCTTCTTATTACATTTACACACTCTTCATATTATATTGATCTAGGAATACTATTGTGTTCACCATTTCACTTGTGGAAGGTTATCAATTCAAACTATTTGATCTTGACATTCTCCAACATGGTATCAAAATCATGAGAGAACATTTCTTTTTACATCAACTCCTGTATATAGCCCTATCACTAGAGTATCATAGAGCCATTTTGAAATTTGGGTATTGATTTTTTTATTTTTAATAAGTTATTATTTCAAAATACTAGTGAATGCATACTTTGGTGGGTTTTTTTGTTTGTTTGTTGGTAATCAAATTTGTCACCCTGAAAAGATAGGCAAACTACAACTCACCCAACATGACATAGTGAAAAAAACATACAAAATAGTTGGAGCGATCACCAATGGAATGGAGATCTTCCTCTGTATTTGAGAGGGAAAACTCCCTCATATGATTTAATTGTTTTTTGGGGTATTCTTTTAACTAGAAAATAGGAAAGGAAATTAAAGGAAAAAAAAAAGAGAAAACCCTGATAGAATACACATAAATACCACCCAAATCTCTCAAAGAAAACTAAGAATGAAAGGTAATAGAAACAAATGACATAGGTCACAATTTATTTACCCATGAATGATTACCAACAAGATGAACAATAATATTTTTCCAAAATGTGAATAGATGTAAAAGTGATTGTACATTAGATATATGAATAACATGCAATCCTTTAGAATACATAGACCCCTTATTCAATTATAGTTGCAACTAAATATAACAAATAATAAGGAAGAGTAGTTGCAAATCAACATCAAAAAATTACAATCAAAAGAGAATAGAAAAGACACACAGATCTCTAATATATTTTCAATTCTTCAATAAAATGAAAGATCACAAACTTCCCAAAATTCTTGTACAAAAATACATGCTAAAAACCCAGACTTACTACTGCCCCCTCTGAAACCGAATATCCCCATTTTTACAAATGAATTTATCTTTTATAACTTCTCTCTTGTAAGCACTTCTTGAAATATATTCATTATCATCTTTTCAAAATCATTTATATTTAATTTCCCTGACGTGACTCTTAGAATTATTTTAATTGAAATCACAAATTCAATATTCTTTGTTTTATTTAGTTTGTTTCCAAGATGCTATCTATGATGATGATGATTTTTCCAATAAAAAAGGTTGGCAAATGCTTGCAAGACTTTTTAATTTCTTGAGGACTAAGTGGGTGTGAATTTACTTGGTAAAGTTTTGGCCAAAGCTTTCCAATGAAAAATAAGCATCCTTCTCTATTATCCCATACAATCCCATTCAAAACATCTAGGCTCTAGTAACCTAATAAAATTCCATATTTTAGTGAAATTATTACAATACACTCAGACTGCTGAACATTAACATGGACCTCGCCATTTATATACTTAAGTTCATTCAAACAAGACACATTGATTCCTTCGAATCAAATTATATTATATAGCTCACCAAAATATGATGTTGTAACTCACCAAACCCTAGTAGTGAAGTGCAGCAAACATGTATGAGATGGCTCTGATGGATGTAGATCTTGAATCTTGCTTGAATGTGGTAGACCTTGAATGAAATGCTAGCTTGAATCATGAAACCCTACATAACAATTATTAGCTCAAAAATAAACATGATGCATGAAGACTTTGACACGATGCTTGATGCTTGAATAATGCTCTAGAATGCTTGATAGTATTCCCTTGAATGCTCTTGTAAACACTTGAATACTCTTGTGAACTCAAATTTTCTATAATGATGCTCATTCAACTTGCTAGGTGTAGAATGAGTTAAAGAAACTTGTATTTATACTTAATTATGCAAGAATTCCTGAAATTACAACACTACAAGACAACATAAGATCTAGGAGGATAAAATACCACCAAAAATTTGAATTAATTTTGATTTTGGGCCACACCGAACTCATTCGCCCAAGGTGGTGAATTAGTCCTATTAGGCATAATTTATGGGACCATCTTTAAAAATTCTTAGAAAGGTGTGAAACTAGGTTCAAGACCCAAAAACCTAGGTGGGACTCATTCACCCAAGGTGACGAATGAGTCCCATATCACTAAATTTGGGACATACAAGCTAAAAACACTTGAATTATGATTGGATGTTAATTTGTGCCTAGATTATCCTCAAAAAGATGCATTAAATGAGGCTTGTGGATGTAAAATAAGGCTAATTAAAGCATATAAAGAAGCCTAATTATTTAATAGAACCCTAGAAAAGTTTGAAATTGTGTTACAACACTTTATAACAATCTGAATAAGGCATCAATAAGCTTATTTAGTTCACAATGGCCCAAGACCTAATAAGAATATGTTAGACACATTGCAAAAATAAATCAAGGCCATGTTAGGGAGGACCTTTTTCCATCATTACATCTAGCCCCCGCTTTAGTGAGAGGAGGAACTTGGTTCCAACTTATGTACTAAAGTAGACCAAATGTGCCAATGCTAGTAAGATAGGATGACCATGATCAAGAGGGGTTCAAATGCACCAATGTTGGTAAGATAGGAAGACTATTATCAAGATGGTTGCACAAGGCCCTAGTTCCAAGGTCCTCTGGAAAACCAACACAAGAAAATAAGAACATGGATGAAATGGTATAGAGAGAAACAACAAGGCACAATCATACAATCCAAAGACATGGAGAGGAGAAAAATTAAAATAAGGGGTGGATCAAGCTTCGACCATTTTTCCAACACGATGTGGATTATATCTAGGATATTTGGCCAAAAAATGCATACTCACTCTAAGGAAACAAAACTCTAGGCTATCCGTTGGGTGAGAAGTCAAAGAAGGTGGGACACATACACACACAACCAGTATGAACTCACACACACATGTGAGTGGCTAAGGGAAATTCATTCCCTTGTTTCGCTTCCTATCAAAACCATACCAAATTTACACCTCATGATAAATTTAATAAGGTGCCATGAAAAAATGAATTTCAAGCTTCATGAGGCAAGCAAAGCTTCGTATGCTTGGAACTCATGAAAAAACAAGATGGCTCCACAATGCAAGTTATGTTATGCAAGGTGTCCATATAACTGAAAATGTGCATGCAAAATGTATAGAAAGTTCAAAGGAGTCTTGCTTAGTTCATGAGAGGTATTTACTTAGAGAACATTGTTCTTGATGTCTTCAAAAGAGGACCAAACAAATAATAAAATATTCACAACTTAGTGGATATAGTGCGTCACATCGAGCCACTAAGAGGAATGTAATATGCTAAGAGAGATCATTCTCCTAAAGGACATCACACCCAATGTCATCCACAAAGCGAATGAAGAATCACATAAAGTAAAAAGATTGGACCATGAACCATGAAAAATAAAAAGAAATGCAAAAGAATAATACCATTTGTATGCCCCCACTTCAAAGAAATTTCTAAACATCATGTTGTGATAAATTACTTTAAAGTAGCAAATGATAAATGCTAACAAAAAATGAGACATGAGAGCTAACTTGGAAATCCCTATGCCAAGTCATATGTTTCTAAATAGAGCTATGTCATGCACAAGAAAAGAGGAAAGGGGTTGCCCCCAAAAATGAAAACCCAAAAATGAAAATTCAAACACATAAGGGATCAATATGTTTTTAGAGATCTTGGAACCGTCATCATTTCCCAAATACACATAGACCTAGAAGGATGACACAAAGAGAGCGAAAAAAAAAGAAAAACCTTTTGGGTCAACATGGAAGAGACATGAATGTCTCGACACCTTGCATCATCCCTAAAAGGAAAACACAAGAAAAATGAAAAATATTAAGAAAAGTAAAGGAAAAGCTTTTGGGTCAACATGGAAGAGACATGGTTGCCTCGACACCTTGCATCATCCCCAAAAGGGAAAACACAAGACAAATGAAAAATATTAAAGGCGTAAAGATAAAAGATTTACAACATAGAGAAGAATGAAGGTACAAATAGAGGAATGTCAAAAAGAGAGAGAAATACATCAAATAAAACATCACAGGGGATCACATCACACACATGCAATCACAAAAAAGAAAAATAAATAAAAAGAATTAATATAAATAAACTAGTAAGGCACGTGCAAGTCAACCTAAAGTAGGTCATATGCATCCTAGTCATGTTCATTATATGAAAAGGTAAACAACTAGCTAAAAGGACAATAACAAGCGTACAAATAGGGTCATTACCAAGTTCAACACTCTTCTTAGGATAATTATCGTTTAATCTCATAGAAGAGGAAAAAAATGTATTCAATTCATCATGCAACTCTTCATCAATTTTAGTAATCTCCTCATTGTCATCCAAATTAATCACAATAGGAGGTTGGGTGATAATATCTAAGGAAGGGTTCAACTCTTGTTGAGGTTTCATTATAGGATTGGTTTGTTTCGGTAAAGAAAAGTCTTGTCATACATTGCTTTAGTCAAATTTGGATTTTTATTTTCTTTGTTTTTTCCTTCATGTAATTTGCTAGCAAGGGCACGACGTCTACACTTACGCTCTCTAGCACCTATGTTTCTTTTAGTTTTGTTTTCAAGTTGCATTTATGTAGGAGTGGGTTGATCAACCATAGGTTTCTTTTCTTCCCTAAGGGGAGAATGGAAGGAACCATGAAAGGTTTTTCAACCACTATCTCTTTGACTTTGTAAACTTTTTTTTATTCTAGGAGGCATGGCAGGGTTGTTTTCATTGTCTCTTGGTCTTTTATAGGAAGTAGGTGAAATTTATGTCTTAGGTTGGTCTTGGTTATTTGGAATTTCTTAGGCTCAATCATGGTTTTGTCTAGTATGGTAGGCTCGGTTGGAGACATTTTTTGAAGGGATAATTCTACTATTTTCTTTGCCTTGAAATTTTGATAGGACAAGAAAAAGAAGTCTTTTTGTGGTTTTATAGGTTTTATAGGCTTGGGCCAAAAGAAATATAAGGAAAATTTTCCTTTGGAGGATAATGGGTTAAAGCCACTATGATGGACGATGGGGTAAAAGCACAAACCTATGTCACACTTTATAAATGAATCGGCCAAGAGAAAAAAAATTCCAAACTTTGACCACATAAAAGTGGTCTTTATGTTTTTAATTTCAAAATAATGTAAAATAATTAAATGTAGAAATTTTGATGAAGTTTATTCCTATAATTTTTTAGATTTAAAAAAAAATAGTTTTCATTAATTTTTTTTATCAATTTAAGAACAGATTTTGGAATGCTGAAAATTTTAGAAAAAAGTGACTTCACAAGCTGTCAAGAAATAAATTGAAAAAAATTAATTTCTCCCTAATTTTTTTTTTCTCCAAATAGGTAACTTCAATATCTTGTGCATGAAAAAAAATCAAATTTTGATGCATATTTTTCTTGTAATAACATTTTAAATTCAAACTTGTCAGAACTATATTATCTTCCCCATCCAAAACAAGAATTTACTTTTTTTCCAATTTTTTTAACAATATGTCCCTTGTTTACACATCTAAAACTTTGAAGTTCTAACAAGCATATTCCCACCTTCCTTTCACCATCCAAAGATCTAAGTAGTTCCATTGTTTCTCTCCATAAGACATGTTGGTATTTCAGATAGCTTTATCTATCCCTAAAAAATGATGTAGGGGGGTATACCTATTCCATGATTCGTGCCAAAAAGAGGTACATCTTCCATCCTTTATTCTCTATGTTAAATGTTCAGTTATAACCATCCTACAACTTAAGATAAAATTCCATATCACAAAGACATTTTATGGCTTAGTGATAGTTAGAATTTAATCCAACTCATATGAATATAGGTACTTCATTATTAGGAGCTTGCACCACTAAGCATTCAAGTTTTTGAAAATCTTCCTTGAGTAAATCTAGCTACTAGTGCTTTGTTCTACAAATGTAGATCCTCGACATTGAAACCACCTTGTTCCTTTCTTTTCCTAACCATGTCTCAAGCAAGTAGCAATATCCTCTTTCTCTCATGTGCTCCATCCCAAAACAAAATCCTTTGTATACCTATTATATATGCTTTGTTTCTTTGTTTGAGATTGTAATACAAGAAAGCATGTAAATTGGGTTAACCATTTACCCTTCCAACACTTTATCCTCAACTTGCATTTGTTTATTGTTTCTTGCCATAGTTTTTATAGTGTGGCACCTCCAATAGTGGTATTCCCAGGTACTTTGTTCGGAGCATATCTATTTGATATATTAATACATTTGCAATTCTTTGTTGCACTGCTTTACTGATAATAAAATATATATTTGATTTCTTTTGTATTGATTAGTTGACCAACTTCTAAGATGAATAGCTTAGCAACACTTTTGATGATATCCATTTCTTGCATATTGAGAGTGCCATAGAGGATAGTGTCATCGGTAAAAGTTGGTGGGGGATGAACGAGAATGATCAAGAAATTTCAATTCCTTTCCATAGACCATTATGTTTCAACTTTGATATATGGTGACTGAAATCATTCACCATTATAACAAAAAGAAATAGGGAAAGCATATCTCCTTGACACAAACCCCTTGTACCATCAAAGAAACCACAAGGAGCCACATTTATGACCACCAAGTATCTTGGGGTTGATATGCAAACAAAAATCTAATTTAGCCATTTTTCACCAAAACCAAATTTTCTCATTACTTTCAATAGGAATTGGCATCAAACTTTGTCGTATACTTTTCTCAAATCTGTCTTCATTAGCATACCTTTTGTATCAATTAGATTTTTTTAAATTATGGATAACCTCATGGGATATTATTATACCTCTATGATATTTTATTCTAGCACAAACCCACTTTGTTCTTGTGAAATGATGTGACACACAATTCTTTAAGCTAGTTTTTCATAACTTTGGCAATAATTTCAACTAAATTATGGTATGCACAAAGAAATGGGGTTGTATTCTAAGAATGAATTATAATTATTTTAAGCATGATATTTATATTATTTAAGTCCTTGAGCATTTTGTTCTTCCTTCTAGATTCCTCCACCAACTAATATATTTCCTATCCCAAAATCCTAGCATGTTTGAAAAAATAGGGTTGTGAACCCATTTGGCCCAGGGGCCTTATTCGAGTGCATTTGAAAAATTCTTTCTTTCACTTCTAATAATGTAATGGATGCATACAACATATCATTTCCATCTTTAGTTACCAACAACTCTACATCATTTATGATATTGTATTGTACCATTTCAACTTTTGTGATTCCACCTAATATGGATTTAAATAATTCAATGCCAAATTTTAGAATTTCTACTACTTTCGTGAGGGTTTTTCCGTTGTTGTCTTTAATTTGAGTGGTTCTATTTGAACTTCTCTTAACCTTAGTCAATTTTTTTGAAAATTTTCATATTTATATCTCCTTCCTCTAGCCATGCGTCTCTTGGTTTGGCTTTCCAATAGCTTTCCTACCTTGCTAATATTTTGATATATTTAGCCATAATTTATTTTCCTTTCTCAAATTTTTTTTATCATCATTACATCCTTTAAAACTATCTCACCTAAGGCTGGAATCTTGACTTCAAGGCATTCTTTTTCTATGATTTTTTTTAAAGGATGTTTGGTTCCACTCTTTTAATTTATCCTTCATTCAATGTAACATTTTTTGGAAGACAAACATCTTAGTACCATTTATATGAATGGGTTGTTCCCACCATTCTTTCATTAATGCAGATAGATCCACACATCTTAACCACATTCTTTCAAATTTGAATTACCATTTTGTTTGTTTTGTTTCCTCGCTTATTGTAAGTTCTACAGGGAAATGGTTAGATATTGGAATTGACCATATTGAAGACTTAGGTAGAAGAGTTTCCTACAACCAATTTTCTAACACAAAAAATCTGTTTAGATGCTCAAAAATGTTAATAAAGACTTTGGTCCAGTTATTCCATGTATAGGTACCATTGGTTGATTTGATGTCTAATAATTTTTTTTTTTCTCTACAAAGTTTGAAAAGTCTTTTTAGGACTGAGCAATCCTATGCATCTCCCTAGATTTTTTATTTAAATCCAAAATTGTTGAAACAAAATAAAATTGTCAGCTCTTGGGGTCTTAGGACCTAGGGCAACAAACTTTCTATGCTCCACATTCAAGGATTCCCTAGAGATCTCAATCTAATGGAGAAAGGGAAAATAGATCTTGCAATAGGGTTGTCCTAGGGGATGATTGTAAACTAATGAGGGGTTCACCACCAAGCTAGGGCTTGGAAAGAAAAATGCAATTCAAGATGAAATTCTTAAACCTAGTTTGATGCAATCTTTCACTAAATGACCTAGAAAATATGGAAAACATAACAGAAAGGTAAGATATCATAAGTATTGGTGTAGGAGCACCTTATTGCATTCAAGCCTCCGTGAGGCCAATATGTAAAAGAATGTTTAAAGAGTGCTTAGAGGTCATTCAATAAGGTCTTTCAAGACCATCTTAATGTATTTGAGTCATTTTAGAGGTATTTGGATAAGTTATGTAGTTATTTTGTCTAATTTGCAAAAAAAAGCCAAATGTTGTTACATGGCACATGAAGAGTCAATTTTCAAATTTGTAATAAGAGTCAATGGATTTAGATGTTTTAGGGTCCATTGGGACTATCTAATAGCATTTTAATTGTTTGGAGGGTATTTGGAGTCAAAAATGCAAAAAATGCATATTTTGTAAAAGTTGCTATATTGTAAAAATGCAAAAAAGTGCAAATGGTGGAGTCAAGTAGTTAGGAGGTTGGTTTGGGTTAGTTAGGTTGTTTTTGATGTTCAAGGATTAAAAAAAACATGTATGGGCGAATTCAAGAGTTAGTTGAAGATTTTGGTGAAATGAAGAAAATGAAAGTTCTATTTTTCTATGTTTTTCAGTGAAATCTGCTGTTTCAGATAGTTGTACGGACTTGTACGGTTTATTACGGCCCTGAAACTTACATTTATGGAAAGATAATTCAATTTATGAAGTTTTTTGTTCTTACCAGAAATTTTTAAAAGGTCGTTTAAGTGGTCTAATGGTCGAATCTTCACAGCAGCCCTGTTCAGAAATGAAGGTTCCAATTTTGAAGAAAAATTCATATCTTAAGTTTTCACTATTGAAAACTCTTAAAAATTGGTTTGTAGGTCTATTTTAACATGTTATTTGAGATTCCAAAGTTACAGGGGTGTATGTAAATGTTTGATAAGGTTTCAAGAAGACCCTAGGCTGGAAAAGAGTGATTTTGTGTGAATTTTGCATGAAAATGGTGGTTTAAAGCTAGGGTTTGTTAAAATAACATGAAAAAAGGTCAGGTGAAGGTTCCTAATGGTTGTGCAGACCTATTTATGCATGTTTGAAGTCATAACAAGGAGAAATGGATTGAAAAATGTAAATTTGCTTGTTGAAGGGGTCTAAATGGGCCTAAATGCTGATTTGAACAATCTACTTTTAGAAGTTTACATTTTTGAGTTGTCAAAGTTGGAAAATGGTTTTGAATCAATCATTTGATATTGTTGAATGTGTTTTTCTGATTCTACAAGAATTTTTGTGCCTTAACTCTATTTTGGTATCTTGAAATCACGGAAATTGTCAAGAAAGTTGCCTTGTAGAATGGGTAAATGAGTTGAAACCCATTGTTGTGAAATATGTTCTAATAAGTTGAATTGTGAAATCCTCTTGCTCTGCATCAAGTATGTACCTAGAAACCTAAAGAAGGTAGGAATAAGCTCTGCAACACTAAAAATCTTGAAATTTGGGCCTACTAGGACACATACACTAGTCTAAGTGAATTAGTCCTAGATTTGGGTTTCTGCATAGCAACAAGTTTATGGAAAAAGGGTATCTAAATCTACACAAATCTTGAAAAATACCTGTAGTGGGACTCATTTGCCACTTCTAGTGAATTAGTCCCATTTTTTCGTGAAGTGTCCTAGGAGTAGAATCTTGAACTAAAACTTTGCAAGCCTCTGAAGATGGATCAAATAATCACTTTCCCACTAATTTCTTGTAAATTGGATGGATATTTTTCTCTAGATCTGAGTTTTTGTGAGTCTTGACAGCTTTTCCTGACAACATTGATGACATTTGCAACTTTGTCATTTTGGTACTTTTGAAGGCTTCAAATCCACTTTTCTTCAATCTATAAAACTACAATCACACATGTAAAGAGGAGGAAAGCTTGTTAATTGTTAGGGAATAGGGTTTTTCCTTGGTCAAACCCCCTTAAGGTAATTTAAACCAAATGATGAGAAAATGAAATGAAGGCATGAAACATGAAACAAAGAACATGAATCATGGACAATGATACATTGAATGATGTCTTGTAAATCTACAACTCAACATGAAATGGCCATGAAGGATGTAGATCTTGATCTTGACAATTCTTGATCTTGGATCTTCAATGCTACATCACAACACTAGCTCAATAACATGCTTGATGCTTGAAAATATTGACATGATAATGGATATTGAATTGTTGCAAAAAATAATGAAGAATCTACCCTTGAATACTCTTGAATGCTCTTGTAAATACTTGAATGCACTTTTGAACTCAACTTTTCTATAAGGATGCGCATTCAACTTGCTAGGTATAATATGAGTGAAATAAACTTGTATTTATACTTAATTGTGTAAGAATTCCTAAAATTACAACTCTACAAGCTGACATCAGATCTAGGAGGATAAAATATCGCCAAAATTTTGAATTAATTATGATTTTGGGCCACATGGGACTCATTCACCCAAGGTGGAGAATGAGTCACATTAGGCATAATTTATGGGACCATTTTAAAAAATGCTTAGAAAGGTGTGAAACTAGGATCGAGACCCAAAAATCTAGGTGGGAATCATTTACCCAAGGTGGAAAATGAGTCCCAAATCACTAAATATAGGCCACACAACCTAAAAACACTTGAATTATGATTGGATGTTGATTTGTGTCAAGATTATCCTTGAAAAGATGTAATAAATGAGGATTGTGGATGCAAAATAAGGCCAATAAAAGCATAAAGAAGCCCAATTATTAGTGACAACCCTAGAAAAGTGTGAAATTGTGAACATACAAAACTTTACAACACTCTAAATAAGGAATGATTAAGGTTAAAAATAAATTTATTAAGTGTAGTTAATTAATAAAACCTCAGAAAAGTGTGAAAGTGTGTTACAACACTTCACAACACTTTAACAAGGTACCTGTTGTACACTTTTTGCACACACACCCCACCAAGGCAGGGGCCCTCTTTTGCTTTCCTTTTTCTATTTTCTATTTTGTTTTAGGTCTCAACTTCTCCCCTTAAGGGATGAGTTCCTCTAGTTTGGGGTCTGCTTCACCTGAGTGAATTAAGGATCTATCTGCACTTTAGGTGCTCCTGTTTTGCAACATTTTGGTCTTGAATGATGGCTTGATACCCAACTATCCATGAAAAATTTGTTGAAGTCTTGAGTTGTGTAGGTCAGGAATGGTTTCGGTAAATCCATCCCACACAAAATATTCCAAAGGGATGTTCTTTTGGAGAATCTACCACCAGGTAGATTCCTCAAAAGTCTATCCATTCAGAGAATCCACCACTAGGCAGATTCCTCAAGGGTCTCTTCATTCAAAGAATTTGGTGCGCTTTCCAAATTTTTTGAATCCTTCTACCTGTCACATTTCCAAACTCTGAGGGGTCATATCAACACATTTATTGCTTGATGGTCATCATACTTGAAGTGAATTTATTGCCATTTTTGGGTTTTAGGTTATTATTTCACCTTTCATTTCTCATTTTGTATTGTGCTCTGATTTAGAAACCTCTGTTATTTCTTTGCATATAGAGTTTGTAAGTTGGGCATTCAGATTTTAGGGTCCTCATTGATTTATCAGTTGCATTTGGTTCTCTTGTGTGTCCTCCTCAATTGAAAGGTAAGAGCTTCAAATCACTCATGTTTTTGTCTTAATTTTGTAATGATTTTAGTGATTCGATGGTGTGTATACTTGTTGTTGGTTTCTCATCGTTGATCAATCCTGGAGGTATTATTGTGTTAGTTTGGGTGTAGTTGATTTGGTTCAATTATATTGTTAATGAAGGATTTTTGAAGTGGTTTATGCTTCCCTTTGAGTTTTCTAGTCAATTATTTGAATTTACACAAGCTAGGGCATCATTCTCCCATTAGGGTTCCTCTTTTTCAGATTTTTTGTTGCTAGGGCATGCCAATCTCTATGAAGCTAGGGTTTAACTATGTTGCCAAAAAAAATTATTTCTTGCTTGATATGGGAATAATTAATGACAAATTAGACTTAAAACACCTTAATTTAGTGTTGTGAGGTGTTTTACACATCCTCACTAGGTCTTGGACCCTTGCAAACTAAATAAAATACATTTAACGATGACTTGTAAAGGTGTTGTGAATGAATTTCACACTTTTCTAGACTTTTATTAAGCATCTAAGTCTAATAGACCTATTTTCCCCCTAATTCAATGTAATAAAATGTATTTAATTGCATTATCACATTAGTCTAGAAGGCTTGTAAATTAAACCTAATTCTAATCTAGTGTTGTAATGTATTTTACACATTCACATTGGATGTTGTGCCTTTCTAGGCTATGTGGACCTCATTTTAATGTTGTAGAGTGTATTTAATCACACTTTCACATTGAACTTTGGGTCCCAATCCCTAATTACCCTTTACATTATCATTAATAGGCCCCTATGACCCCATATTCTGCATCCCAAGGCTTAATTTGATCAAAGACCTGAAGAAATCAATATAAAAACTAAAATTCTCCATTCCCCGACAATCCAGCTAGCAAAAGAGCCCTTGTGGGACTAAGTCGCCCATCTGGGAGAATCAGTCCCATCTAGGTGGGACTAAGTCACCCAACTTGGCAACTTAGTCCCATTTGGGCTATTTTTGAGGTTCGAGCGGGAAAGATTGGGTTTTAAGTTTATTTTTCCTTCATGTCAGCCTTGGGAATCAAATTAACAGGAAAATTAGGTGTATTTCCTATAAATACATGCTTCTAAACCCTAATTCAAAATCAATTTCATTATTCATTCATCATTCATTATGAATTCAAGTGAAGCAAGCTAGGGTTTTAACATTTCAAGTCATTAAGATATATTTTTCAGACATTCAAGGTCAAATTCTTCATCTATTGTTGCAGAAATTCAAGATATATCATCATGGAAAGTCTCTAATTCCATTATTTCATGCTTCATTTCATTATTTCTTCATTTTCATTTAATTACCTAAAAAGGGGTTTGACCAAGGTAGACCCCCATGCCCTAACATCCAACATTTCTCTCTTTCCTTGTGTGTTTGTAGATTTAGGTACTTTTAAGACTTGTATTAAATCATTGAAAATTAAGTTGCAAAGTTGTTGAAGACATCTTATTTGAAAAGCCAAAATATCCACAAAAAGTCACTTACAGTGCCAAATATCAAAGTTTCAGAGGTGAACACTTGTCAGGAACTAAAGTACAAACCAAGGGATTTCATTTCCACTTTCAGATTTTTAGAAAAGCCAAAGTGGACTAAGTCACCATCAGTGGCGACTTAGTCCCACTATGCTTGGTTTTGAGAAGTTTCAAGGGCAGATTCTTCATCTATTACTGTAGAAATTCAATATATATTATCATGGAAAGTCTCTAATTCCATTATTTCATGCTTCATTACATTATTTCTTCATTTTGGTTTAATTACCTAAAAAGGGGTTTGATAAAGGCAAACCCCTATGCCCTAACATCTAACATTTCTCTCTCTTTACTTGTGTGTTTGTAGATTTAGGTACTTTGAAGACTAGTATTAAATCATTGAAGATTAAGTTGTAAAGTTGTTGAAGACATCTCCTTATTTGCAAAGCCAAAATATCCGTAAAAAGTAACTTACTGTGTCGAAAGTCAGAGCTTCAGAGGTGAACACCTGTCAAGAACTGAAGTGCAAACCAAGGGCTTTTGTTTCCACTTTTAAATTTTAAAAAAATCCAAAGTGTACTAAGTCACCATCAGTTGTGACTTAGTCACACTATACCTATTTTTTATAATTTTCTATAGACATGGATACCCATTTGGCTGAAACGAGCTATGGTGCAGTTTTCCAGATCTGGGACTAAGTCGCCTAGAATGGTGTCAGTGTCCTAGTAGGTCAAAATTTTAGAATCAATAGCATTTCCAGTCTCCATTCTAGTATACAACACATTTTTAGGTGCATTCTTTTTATTTTTCTTTTCTATTCTAATTTGATTGCATTTCTATTCATCTTTGTAGGTGTTTTTGCATACTACACTGTGTTTTTAAACATTTTAGATTTCTTTAGTTTTGCATTAATAATCAGCATGTTTTATTAGCTTATTGCATTTATATCATTCCATTTAGATGTATTTCAATTTTACTTACATTAGTATTGAGTGGGGACATTGTACATTTTGGCTTACCTCTCTCCTTTTAGGTGAAAAACCCTAGAAGTACTAGAGAATTGTGGGTACCAAAATCAATATCCACATTAGCATCTGATTCTTTGATGGTGATTGCGATGGTTACTTTGACACATGCATTATGAAACCCTAGTTGTGTTCATTTTCCCTAATCTAGGTTCTTGATTATTTGATGATTGAGTTTGCATGACGAGTTACGAAGGGGAAATCACTTTGCATTATGAATTTATGCTTGAATTCTAGCCTAAGAAAATACTTTGAGACTTGGGTTTTTTGAAGACTAAGGCCAATGAAGAATTTTGGAAAATTTTCCACTAGGCAGATTCTTTGAAGTTAGTTCCTTCAAAAATTCCACCCTCAGGCATATTCTCCAAAAGACATTTCCTTTGAAAAATTCTCATCCCCGCGGATTCTCTAAGTCCAGTGATCATCCAAGTTTTTGAAGTTTTTTTAAACAAGAGTGATGCATTAGGAGGACTTCAAAGATGATTGAGGGGTGGTATCATGACATGAATAAATCATTCAAAGTTAGATTCTAATTGATTCCTCATTCTTCAAAAAATTTGCTTGCCCGCAGATTCTTTGAAAATCCTCCAGGACCTGAGATTTTTGAACTTTGTGAATAGCAGGGTTTCAATGCATGAATTTGACCTAATTATTCAAATGAACATGGTTGCATGAAGTTAACAAGTGAGAGATGGCCTGGGTTTGCATTGAATTGAAATTTTCAAAAAATCCATTGTACTCCAGATTCCTCAAAGGTCTAAGCATTTGGAAAATCTTCTTGCTCCTAGATTCTCTAAAATCGTTTGAGACCCTAAATTTCTGAACTTGGGTGGATGAAAATGAATGTTTAAGTTTGATCTTTGCATGGGATTCTTGATGATTTCATGATGATTGTGAAGAGATTTCGACTTATTACATTGTTTTACTTTGAAAAATTTTCTCCTTTGAAGATTCCCCGAGTGTTTGAACCTTCGAAAAATATGCCTTGTGGTGGATTCCCCAAAATTCCTTTATGACGAAAATTCCTGAGAAGGTGAAAATATTGAAGTTTACAATATGTCATTCCAAGGTTTTGTAATGGGATTTTGTGGTTTCCATGATGTTTTGAAGGTCAATTATATAATGTTCATGGGTTTTCTTGGTAATCTTGATAATATGGTTAGATTAAATGTTTGATTATGCTTAATACCATAGTGATTTTTGCCTCTCTGCAATAAATGTAGGTTGAGACTAGTCTAGCCAAGGGATCTAAGGCAAAGACATTGAAAGCTGGTCTTGAGGAACACCATACCAAAGCTAAAAAAATGAAACATGACTTTAAGGGAATCTAGCTAGAATACAGGATCCTCTCAACATGGAGTAAAATTGGTGACACCAAGTTGGGACATGTAGATTATGATGACTTCAAGCAAAAAATGTCTAGAGATGCACCTTCCCAACTAGCACAGATCATCAATATAGGGTTGGTTGGCCAGGCAGCAGGATTCCCACCCACCTTGTAGTATCCAGAGCTAGTATTGGAGTGTTCTAAGAACTATGACTCAGAAAAGAGAGTTATCATTAGTCCCCAAGGAAAAATCATGGCCAACTTGACAGAGGAGTCCATTGCAGAGACTTTCAACATTGCGTCACATTAGAATTTAGTGAAGATCAACATCAAAGATGTTGAAGACTTTTATACAAAGGATCCTAACAAGGATTTTTTAATGATGAACAATAATTGGATGGCCAAGCCTAAATCACATTACTCAAATTTTCCCAAACAATTACACATGAGTGATTTTAAGCTAGGATATAATGATATGATTACCCTCCTAGGCAGAGTAATGGGGTTAGAAGATGCTTTCATATTCAGGAACTGGATATTTTATGTCATTTCTCAGATTGTGAAAGGAATTCATTACCATTGGGAAGGTGTTATAAGTGACAATTTGGATGAGAAATTAACGAATGTGTAGGATAAAAAGCAATTCACTATGGCATCCTACTTGGTGTACATGTTGGCCAGGAAAAATAAGTATAAAGGGTTGAGTTGTAGAGGATTCCTTGGCGAAGATAGAATTTGTGATGTTTTCCCTTAGCTTCAATTCAACACAACAAATTATAGGAGGGTAAATGATTCCTTTTACATGTACATCACAAGGTTGTTGCAAGATGCACCACATGTGAGAATTTCAATAGAGGCCATGGAGTTGATAAGAAAATATGGCCAATGGTTTATTCAATTCCAGAAGTTTTATTATATAAAGATACAAGGATCACCAATAGTTCCATCAAGATTACATAGATACCCAACCAATAAAATTATCCCATTGGAAGTAGCTAGGTAACTAGTGGATTTTGACATAGTGGTAAAGGATATGCACAAACTAGGGCTCAAAACTAAATTCCCTTTAAGAATTGAAGTCTTGGAGGCCTGCCCTTCCATCCAATGTGCTCATTATTTTGAAAAGGAGCTGGTACATTTCAATTTGTATTTACACAAAAACAACAACTTTGACCCCTATGGTGTTGCTCATAAACAAGCCAATAGGGAATACAAGAATAAAATCCACATAGAGGACTATTGGGCTAATTGTAGTGATGAGTTTAAAGTGATTAGAAGAAAGTGCTCAAGGTTATCCTTGAAAATGATCAGATTGTGTGAATTTCCACTATCCCTAACTAGGTAGATAATGATGGAGACCTCTTACAATACCATAACTATGAGCAATATAGGGATAAGCCACTTCCCCTTGTCAACTAATCTGAGGAGGAGGCTGTAGATCTTAATGTGATTAATGCTCTTGTTTTGAGATATTCCAAGTCATAGGTAAAGTATAATATCCTAGGATTGGAAGAAGATGGAAAAAAATTCAACTATGACTTGATGGGAGACCTTGAATCTCATTCAGAGGAAGATGGAGTTGCTAAAGATGATACAAAAGATAAACCTTTAGAGGAAGGGGATAAATCATAGTTTATTATCAAAACAAGAACCAAAAGTCAGGATAAAGGAAAAGAAAAGAGGAAACTAGTAGCAAAGGAAAGGAAGCCTTCAAAGGAGACTATTGAGGAAGATACTGAGGAGCCACAACCCTCTAAGAAAAGAAAGATAATCACCAAAGTCCAGAAGTTGGAAAAAGCTAAGAGGACCAAGGTCACTGATGAAGAAAATACTCGGTCCCATGTGGTTAACATTGAAAATTTTGGAGAAAAACCACAAGTATATGTGAGGAGAAGTTCTCCTAAGAAAAATGAAACTCCAAAGGAGGAAGTGAATAATGATAAAAGAGTAGCCACTAAAAAGGCAACTACTAATGATCTTATGAAAAATATGGAGAGGGCAGTTGCAGGAGATAATTCTCCTATTAAATCTTTGGTTCATAATGTACAAGTCAATGACGAGGGTAATATCTCTAGTGCTCTTGGACAACAACATGAAAAAGAGGAGAATATTCCTATTAATCGTAAAGAAGAAATGTTGGATGAAGATGTCCCTACACCAAAGGGAGGAAAACTAAGTGAATTTGAGAAGTAGCTAGAAGAGGAAGAGGCACCGAACAAAGAGACTACTTTAGATGTGACTATTTAAATGCCTTCTCAACCCTCATTCCAAGAGCACATTGATATTCCATCCACTTAGATTGAAGGCGCAAAAGAACTTGATGAAGATGAGGAACAACCAAATCAAGGGAAAAATGGTGTAAATGTAGAGAATGTTGAGGATAGTCCTCCCATGATCAATCAAAGCAAGATACTTCTCAAAAGGATGAAAAAATTGAGCAACCAACTACCCCAAAATGGTTGGAAAAGAGATTGAAGCAAAGAGCAATAATTATGGAGGATGAAACTCCAAACTAGGACAAGTTCTTGGAGAGTTGGGGACAACCCAAGGAAAGGAAAAGAGCAAGAATAGTTTCCAAGTTCACCAGGGATGAGTTCAAACTTCAATAATAGGTTTATCGATGTTGCCACTCCTGTAGAGAATAGGTATAAGGATGAGGTAAGACCCTCAGATTACAAGGTTCAAACAATCAATTTGGGTCCCACCACAAAGGAGCAAGAAAAGGAAGAGTTTCAAGAGTCATCTCAGGCCATCTTGAGAATATTGGATAAGGAAACTGAGGAGAAGGAGAAATTGCAGAGGCAATTGAAAGAAGTATACAAGTGTGATTAGCATCTAGTGAAACCACTACAAGCACAAAGTAGTGAGGGGTCCTCATTCTTTGAAGCCTTGTTATCAAATATAGTGTTAGAAATTGAAAGATTAAAGTCCTTTATGATTGAAACACAAGAGTGGCTGCACAGTGTGAGTGAAAAAGGTGACACCATGATTGAGAAAGTGTTGAAAATGCATGAAAAGGCATCATCTCTTTCTAAAAACATGGTTCAATTTCTTAGTTAGTGTCAGAATCCAAATGATTTTTTTATCAAAGAACTTGAGAAGTTTTTTGAGTTGCCCGGATATGTATTGGTCGAGGAGGGTGTTCTTACAGTGTAAAGCATTGTAAAGACCATGGAATGGATAGAGGATTTCAACTTTAGAAATGAGCTACGAGTGAAAGAACCAAACAATATCTCAAAGTCTCAAAACAAGGTAAAGGAAATTTATGATAGTTGTATTGCTTTCTTAGATTTTGTTATTGGAAGGAAGAAGCGTATGAAGAAGAACTTGAATGTTGGATAGCTATAGAAGTGGTGGCATGAGATCTATTCACCTGGAGACAATGGGCCAATAGTTAAAGACCAACTAGAAGATGTTGCAATTTACTTATCCAACTTGGATAGATATTAGGGTCTTTATTTTGATTGGGAGAAAACTTTAGTTAAACATGAAAAGGAATTAAATTCAATCAAATCAAGGATTAATTTAATTTCCATCCCAAATCAGGTGGACCTAGACTTAGTTCTTGAAAGGTTAAATACATTTCTAGAAGAATGGAAAAAGAAAAGGATAAAGGGGATGATTGGGTTGGACAATCTGGAAAAGTGTATCATCTACATCAAGCTAGGCAAAGATACAAGTCAGCTGCTCCTTGAACTTTGTGTCCAGACTTTATTTAATCTTAAAATTGACTTTGGGGGCTGACCTAGTATTTTATTGTAAATTTAAATTAGGGAAATTTTAAAAAAGCGTCACGTCTGACCTAATTTTAAACCCTAATTTGGGTGATCCCACAATAGTGGTTTACAATTTTTGGCCAAACTGGACACAAATAATTTTTTTTAACTCAATCTTCACTTTTGAGTAGCTATAGTGGCTAAACCGTGAAGAATTTGAAGATGATGCAAACTAAGATTCATGACATTTTTTTTGTAGATTCTAAATATATTTTTTTCAAAAATTTTGGAATCAGATTGCAATTTTTTCTCCATCTCCCTCGAAAACTAGTTTTTTTTCAGAAAACAACATTTTTAAAAAGTGACATTCACCATATAATGCATGAATTTTTTCCATGAAGGATAAAATTGTAATTCTTTCGAATTTAGATTTGTAACTCAAATATCTAGTGCTTCCACTTGGTTAGATAGTTTTTTATTAAATATTTTTTCTTTAATCAAGTTTCAAAGTCCAACCAATTACAATTCATTCAATTCCTTTGGAGATTGCACTATCTTTGTGATACAGTTGATTCAATCTTGGTTAAGCAAAGATTGGTTTTTTTGGAAGATTAGTCCATCTTGAACACTCTATTATCTGCATAATTGATGTTAGGTTTTAATTTAGATAATTCTCTCAAACCCTTATCTTTTTATATTTTTTTTAAATCAATATTATATCAAAACCCACAAATCATCACATTTATTACCATATTTGATGAATATTAAAGCTTCAACACTTTATTTGTAAGGCCCCTTGTGATTACCAACATTTTCACATTATACTTCTGTTGTTTTGTTGCATTGTCAAGACCTAACATTAGAGACCTTGGGGTTATCTCTTGAGGATTTTTGATAGAGATTTATCTTTCAAGAGAAATAGGATATTATATTTTGTCTGAGTTGTTGCTATGTAGAAAAAACCATCAAAAAATTGGCACTATAAGGAGGGTTGATTCAACAAGCTAGAGCATTTGCTATCATCAATATCTTCACAGAGATTTAGAAGACAAACTAGATCCACAACAAAAGGATATTTTTAGGAGTTAGGAGTCCCTACTAGGTCAAGGAGGACCAAAAAGGGAAAGGAATCATCATCTTCTTCATCATCTAATTCTGAGCCAATTTCTACCAAACCCACTCCTATCAAGTCAAACCTTTCTCCCATTCAACAAACTCAGGTTCTTGCCAATCAACCTCTACCACCTCCTCCACCACCAATGGCTTTCTTGGCTGATAACCCTTCACCCCTATCTTTCAAAAACTATAATTTCATGCCTTAAAATCCTTAGCATTTCTACTCTAAATTCCATATTAACAATCCCAATAGGACTACTAAAGAGCATATTAGAAGTTTTTGGACTGCCCTAAAGGACAGGAAGATTGTTTCCCTACTCAATAGGATAAGAGGAATTTTATTGGTACAATCACCTTCCTTCTGGTTCCATCACTAGTCAGGATGAAATGGAGGATAGCTTCCTGCATAAATTTAGGATTCCAGTCAGCCCTAATGACTTATACCATCAGTTCATATCAATCAAAAGGGAAGTTAATGAACCCATAGGCTCATTTAACAATAGGTTTCATAGGGAATACTATCATTTTCAACCTCCATATGTTGTGAATGATGCATCAACTAAGGAAGTCTATTATGAAGCACTAGATAGCCTCACATCTAATTTCATTAAGTGGAAAAATCAACCTCTTGCTACAATGATTGATGCATATACTGAGGTGGTAAAAGCTAGCACTAACCTAAGGTAGCATTTATTTGGATGCTTGACTTAATTAGGACTTATTGCACATTTAGGGAAAGTCCAAGGACTAAACCAAGCTTTGGAAAATCAAAATCCTCTAATGAACCCAATTCCTCCAATGTCCTTGGTTCCCCACTCGGGTCCTCCATTGAATCAAGCTCAACTGTTCCCTAATTATTTATAGAGTATAGGGCATACTACATTTCTCAAGAAACAATCCAATATACCAACATCTCTACAACATTCTGAGGTGTTGATCCAATCACTCAATCCTGTTCCACCACAAGGTAACACTGATAAGGAGAGGTTGGATGAATTTATAGAAAAAGTGAAGAAGTTATCTACTAAAGTTACCTATTTAATGAATAAGAAAAATCAGCTACAAGCCACCCAAAGAGGGATATAACCCAACTATAATAGGGAGAATAGGGATTTTTTTCGTGATCAAGGACATGACTTTGAGAGAAGACAAGTTGTTGCAAATATGAGCTAGTTTGGTGGTGTTATTATTGATGTTGTCATTGATGTCAACACAGTTATGTATGTTGTAGATTGTTCATGTACAGTTGAGATACTTCTGAGATGTTGTGAGTACATGGAGCTATCTTTATGGTGTTGCAGATTTTTTGTATTGGTGAGTTTCCAAGTGCTTTTGAGAAAATTAGATAAAGACTTCAGAAAAGTTAGTGTTCAAAATGTGCTCTAGTATGTGCTTTGCATTTCTCCTGTGTTGATCCTATGCTTGTGCGGGTTTGAAGGATTGTTAATAAGGATTTAGTGGTGACATTTGCTAAGTTTTAGCTTTTGATGAGATGGTAGATGAAAGTTGTGTTCACTAGTATGTGAACTATCTGGCAAGTTTTGATCTTCTATGGACTGGGAGAAATGTTTCTACTCCACAGTGCTCCACTATTTTGATTCAGATCGTGTGGATCTGGAATATGTTTGGTGAAGGTCTCTCCTATGCTTTGGCAAAGATTTTTGAAGTTTGGTAATTAGGAAGTCATGTTTCAGTATTTTAGTATGGGTTTGCATAGTCTAGATAGACTGGTAAAATGAATTCAATGATTGAAGTCTATTGTTTTTCTACAAATGTATCTGGATGTTTCTGAGATGTATTATTGTCCGTAATGAAGCATGTTGTGGTGTTCGTGTGTCATCTTTTTGTTGGGAAGCATGTGCATCAATGTTTTTTGTGTTTCCATTAGGTTTGGCTGACTTGGTGTTTACACTTCATTTGAGGAATTAAATTTAAATTGAGGAAGCGTGTAGAAGACTTAAGAAAATAATTTGATTGGTCCACTCTTATTCCTTTCCACTACAATAATTTTGAGTTAATGACCTAATTTGAATTTATGAAACATTGTCTTGTGGCCGACCTTGGTAAATGTTTTTAAGGTTGAGAATAGTATAAAGTTAAGTCAAATTGTTAAGAGTTGTATGATATTGTAATGCAAAGTGATGAAAGTAAGCCACAAATCATAAGAGCATAATTATGAGTGCAAGTTGTGTTGAAGATAGTGAACTGAAGGTTTTTGTAATCTTGTGAATGTGCTTTAATTGCAGTGGTGGATCTTTTATTTTCTTTTTTATCTATAGGCAGTGAGCCTCCCTATTGGACAATGAGTCCTTTGTAGATAGTGAGCCTTTGTACTTGGATAGTGAGTCCTCTTTTGGGCAATGAGCCCTTTTATAATCTTTATATTGTGAGTTAACCCTTGCCATGGTTTTTCCCTTATTGATTTTTCCACGTAAAAATATGATGTTCATTGTGTTGATTTCCTTTCTATTATTTATGTTTCATGCTCATATTAATTTAATAACATAATATTGTGGTTGAAGATTATATAACTGATAAATTTTTAAGTTTGAATTTATATGACAACTGATTCACCTTCCCTCTCAGTTGTCTTATGCCTATTTAACAATTGGTATCAGAGTGTTTGGTTCCTTGTGTAGAGATTAACCAATTAAAGAAAATCCAATGACACACAAATATGCGATCCCTATGTTTGAAGGAACTAACTACAATGACTAGAAGGAACATATGAGAGGATACATTATCTCTCTTAGTTTAAAGACCTGGAAGGCTGTTGAGAACAAGTATACACTTTCGTCTCGTGGTGTTAATTCTATAGATGAGATCTTTTCTTATGAAGAAAATGAGAAGGTGAAGTATGCGATTTGCAATGGTTTATCTAAAAATGAGTGAGTCAAGGTTAATTCTCTGCATAGTACATATGAAGTCTAGAAGAAGTTGGAAGACATGTATGAATGAAACAAAAAGGTGAAATTGATAAAGAGGTTGGCAGAAAATCGTATATTTATGAACCTGAAGATAGAAGATGGTGAAGAATTTACAAGTTTCTTTCATAGAGTTGAATTGAAAACAAATGATGTTAAGAATTAAGGAGGAAAACTAGCAAATGAAGATATAACCAAGAAGATCTTGATCACTTTATCAAAATGTTACAGTGACAAGATCTTTGTTATTGAAGAAATATATGATCCTAAGAAGTATACTCTAGAAGAGTTGTTCGAAACCTTGCAAGCATTTGAGATAAGAAAGTTTTAGAAAGAAAAAAAGTTAGAAGAGAAGATATAAATGAAATTTAAGGCTTTGAAGATTGAAGAACTAGATATAGCAATAATGAAGAGTTGGAAACAAATTTTACCAGGAAATTGAAGAAAGGTACTGGAAAATATAAAGGTATGTCACCCTTTAAATGTTTTAGTTGTGGTAACATTGGTCATTATGCTTCAAGATGTCTAAATAGGGCTACACATAAGAAGAAGGATTATAAGTATAGGGATAGGAAGGATAAGAAGTATAAGAAGTTGTACTATGTTAAGGAAGAGGCATGTATTTCTGATGATGGATTTGATAATGAGGTTGATGATAGTGAATGCTTATTCTTAGCTTTGGAAAATAAATTTGTATCCACTAACTCTTGAAAATGTGTAAGTAAGAAGGCTCTAGAGGTTAAGAAGAATATGAAGGAAGGTACCTTGGTTACCACTTTTCATGCAACACAGGATGAAGATTTCTAGGTAATTGATCTAGTGGATGTTCTAATCACATGACCAGGGATAAGAGTAAGTTCACTAAACTTTAAAAATATGATGGTGGTTTAGTCATGTTTGGTGATGATTCAGGAGCTAAGATTTGTGGTAAAGGTTCAATCAGTTTTGATGGAGTGCATAATACTGATGATGCATATTATGTGAAGGGTTTGAGACATAATCTTTTGAATGTTGGTCAAATGTGAAAAAATGGCCTTAAACTTATGTTTTAGAACAATGTCTGGGTATGTGCAAGATCATGATGGGCCAAAAAGTGGCTATATGATGGGATGTGTAGGGTATGTGGCTGATGAATTTTTTTTACCCAAAATTGATGAAATGAAAAGGGTTTTTAAAGGAGATTCTTAGCCTTCCACCAATATAAATTATGCTTTACTTTGAATTTAATAAATAATTATTATTCATTTTCTATTTGAATTACAACTAAAGTTCTAATTGATAGGTTGATTGAAAAATATCTATAGCTTTCAAATGGTATCATATTTTTTGAATCTGAAACTTGCATCACATTCTATGCTTGACGTACTATAGGATTAAAAAAATAAAATTGAATTTGATGAATTTTTTGACCAAGTTAAGGTGGTTAGACATACGAGTTTTTAGATTTTCTAAAAGTTGTAATAAAAAATTCATAATTAATTATTTACTTGGAAAAAAATTGCAAAAAAATATGCATCACATCTAGAAATGAGTCCTCTACGTATATCTAAAATATTATTAAAAAAAATATTATCATTTTATTTTGTTAGGGTGGTTAGAAAGACACCTACTTCTTATTTTTTCCCTAAAATTTAAGTACTACTACATTGAAATTTCAAATTTTCACAAAATAGGTTTTTTTTTTAAATAAACCTAGTAGTTTAGAAACTACATTCAATTTGCTACATATTCTATTCTTACATATTTTTTAAATAATATAGATAACTTATTCAAATTTTTAGATCAAGTTTCCTAACTTTGATTTTTCTGAATTTTTCGCCACTTAAGGGCCTAGTTTTTCCATGATGATCGTGCACATATACCCATCTGTGAAATCAAAAAAGGATCCAAAAATGGAGATATGATTGCAATTGGAAGAAGAACTCATGGAAACATCTATCAACTAAAGGTATTCGATGGCAATTTCCTTGTATCTCAAATTAGTGAAAGTTAGTTATGGCACTAGAGAATGGGATATGTGAAGTTTGATAACCTAGTCAAGATTAGTGCTAAGGAGATTGTTTGAGGACTACCTAGAATTACAAGACCTGCTAATGCTATGTGCAGAAGTTGTCAATTGGGAAAGCAGACAAGATGTAGCTTTAAGGGAAAAGAACATTCTACTTCTAAAATGCTGGAGTTGATTCACACTGATCTCTATGATCCGATTAGGACTGGAAGTCTAAATGGAGATAGGTAATTTATGTTGCTTATTGATGATTATACTCAAATGACATGGGTTGATTTTCTTAGAGAAAAGAATCAAGCCCTAGATAGGTTTCAGTTATTCAAGGCGAGAGTGGAAAATGAAGTAAATCTAAAAATCAAGTGTTTGAGATCTAGTAGAGGTGGTGAATTCACTTTTGGTGAATTTAATGAATTCTATGAGAAGCATGGTATAAAAGACAGTTATCTGCTCTAAGAACCCCTCAATAGAATGGAGTTATTGAAAGGAAAAATAGGACAATTTAGGAAGATGCTAGAGTTATGATGAAAGAGTCTAATGTACCAGATGTGTATTAGAGAGAAGTGATACATACTACTATTTATGTTCTTAATAGATTTCAAATCAGACACAACACAAAGACACCTTTCAAATTATGGACTGGTAAGACTCCTACTATGAAATATTTTAAGCATTTGGAAGTAGATGCTATATTAAAAGAGATGATGAGAATCTTGGAAATTTTTATGTTAGATGTGATGAAGGAATATTTCTTGGGTATTCTACTACTAGCAAGGCATACAAATGCTTTAACAAAAGATTGAGAAAAATCATTGAAAGTGCTAATGTCAAAGTTGATGAAGACATATGCAGACCTATTGAGATAAGTGAAGTTGAACCTGATGATCCTATCTATGGACATATACCTGAAGAAAATAAGGAGAACGAAGAAGAATAAGAGAGAAAAAGAAGAAAATTTGGAAGAAGAGGAAGAAGAGAATAAACTAGAACTTACTGTTAGGACTCCTTAATATGTATAGAATAATCATCCAGAAGTTTAGATAATTGGTAGCAAGATTGAAGGTGTGAAGACATGAAGTAGAGTTGTTGCTGAGGTAAATTTGTGTTTAATCTCTAAAATAGAACCTAAATTTGTAAGAGAAGCATGTGAAGATGAAATTTGTATGAGAGCTATGAAAGAGGAACTACAGTAGATAGAAAAGAATCAGACATGGGAAATAGTCCCTAGACTTGTGAACAAAAAAGTGATTGGATCCAAATGGGTCTTCCACAAAAAACTAAATGAAAATGGAGTAGTAAGGAATAAGGCAAGACTGGTATGCAAAGGATATTCATAAGTTGAAGGTATATATTTTGAAGAGACTTTTTCCCCTATGGCCAGAATGGAAGCTATCAAAATGTTTTTGGCATTCTTTTCCCACAAAGACTTCAAGGTATATCAGGTGGATGTTAAGTCATCTTTTCTATATGGTGAATTGGAGGAAGAAGTGTACATGGAGCAACCTAAAGGATTTCATTTTTCTGACAAACCGGACATGGTTTATAAGTTGAAGAAAGCATTGTATGGACTTAAACAAGCTTCAAAAGCTTGGTATGCAAGACTAGACAAATATCTGACAAAGCAAGGATTCAACAAAGGTTCTGCCGACAATAATATCTACTTCAAAGTGCCAGGCAATAAAATGTTTATTGTAGTTGTTTATGTTTATGATATCATTTTTGGTGGAAATGATGGCATGTGTAAAAATTTTACTAAAGAAATGCAGAAATTTTTTGAGATGTCCATGATTGGTGAATTGAATTTCTTCCTTGGTCTACAAGTGAATCAAACTAATAAAGTGATATTTATTTCACAATGCAAGTATGCAAAAGAGTTGTTGAAAAAGTTTGGGATGGAAAATTCTAAACCAGTTTGTTCTCCTATGGTAATTTAATGTAAGCTAAGAAAGGATAATGAATCTACTAAGACTGATCAAAGCAAATATAGATCCATGATTGGCGGATTGTTGTATCTCATTGCTACCAAACTAGATATTATGCATGTAGTGTGTTTAGTTTCCAAATTCCAAGAAGATCCTAAAGAGGCACATGTTGTAGCTATAAAGAGGATATTTAGATACCTACAAGGTACACCAAATTATGGACTATGGTACCCTAAGAGTAATGATTTCACCCTGAGTGCTTATACATATGTTGATTGTGCTGGATGTGTAGATGATTGGAAGAGTACTAGTGGTGGTGCTTTCTTTCTTGGTGAGAGATTGGTTTTATGGTTGAGTAAGAAGCAAGAATCAATTTCTTTATCTACTACAAAGGAAAAATATATTGTTGCAACATCCTACTGCACACAAGTTTTATGGATGAAGGAAACTCTAAAAGATATTGGTGTGGTATGTGATAAACCTATCTCTATTTTTGGTGACAATACAAGTGCAATAATTTTTTTGAAGAACCCGGTTATGAATTCAAGAAGGAAGCACATATCTATCAAGTATCATTTTTGAGAGAAAAAGTACTAGAGAACAAGATCAGACTAGAGTATGTGACAAAAAGGGAACAAATTGTAGACATCTTTACCAAGGCTCTTCTGAAGGATGATTTTTAGCATCTTAGGGAGATGTTGAGGTTCATTGGCCCTCCTAACTAGGTGCACATGAAGGTACATCAATCTAGTGAATTCACATATTCTTCATTTATCTGGACTAATTGTTGGGTCTACTCCATAGGGGGAGTCGAAGTGGTTTCACTGTTGCAGTATGGGTGTACTCTTAAGGGGAATTAATCAGAGTTGTTATTTTCCATTAATGTCAAAGGGGGAGAAAAGGTTATGTATTTTCATCAATGACCACTTGGGGGAGATTGTTGCAAATATGAGCTAGTTTGGTGGTGTTGTCATTGGTGTCAACATAGTTCTATCTATTACAGATTGTTCATGTATGGCTAAGATGCTTCTAAGATGTTGTGAGTACATGGAGCTATCTTTATGGTGTTGCAAATGTGTTGTATTGGTGAGTTTCCAAGTTCTTTTGAGAAAATTAGATAAAGAAGAAAAGTCATTGTTCAAAATGTGCTCTAGTATGTGATCCTCGTTTCTCCTGTGTTGATCCTATGCTTCTATGGATTTGAAAGATTATTAATAAGGATTTAGTGGTGACATATACTGAGTTTTAGCTTTTGGTGAGATGGTACATGAAAGTTGTGTTCATTGGTATGTGAACTATCTAGCAAGTTCTGATCTTCTGTGGACTAGGAGAAATGTTTCTACTTTGTAGTCCTCCGCTATTTTGATTCAGATTGTGTGGATTGGGAATATGTCTGGTGAAGGTCTCCCCTATGCTCTGGTGAAGATTTTTGAAGGTTGGTAATTAGGAAGTCATGTTTCAGTATTTTAGTATGGGTTTGCATAGTCTAGATAGACTAGTAAAAGGAATTCAGTTATTGAAGTCTATTGTTTTGTTGTGGATGTATCTGGATGTTTCTGAGATGTATTCTTGTGCATAATGAAGTGTGTTGTGTCATCCGCATGTCATCTTTTTGGCTAGAAGCATGTGCATCAATTTTTTCTGTGTTTTCATTAGGTTTGGCCAACCTGGTGTTTACAATTCATATGATGAATAAAATTTAAATTGATGAAGTGTGTAGAAGACTTAAGAAAATAATTTTATTGTTCCACTCTTATTCCTTTCAAGCACAGGAATTTTGAGTTGGTGACCTAATTTGAATTTATGAAACGTTGTCTTGTGACTGACCTTGGTAAATGTTTGTAAGGTTGAGAATAGTATAAAAGCAATTTGAATTGTGAAGAGTTGTATGACAGTGTGATGCAAAGTGGTGAAAGTAAGCCACAAATCAAAAGAGCAGAAGTTTGAGTGCGAGTTGTGTTGAAGATAGTGAACTGAAGGTTTTTGTAATTTGTTGAATGTGCTTTAATTGCAGTGGTGGATCTTTTATTTTATTTTGTATCCATAGGTGGTGAGCCTCCCTATTGGATAGTGAGTCATTTATAGGTAGTCAGCCTTTGTACTTGGATAGTGGGTCCTCTTTTGGGTAGTGGGACCTTGGTAGTGAGCCCTTTTGTAATCTTTATATTGTGAGTTAACCCTCACCGTGGTTTTTCCCTTATTGGGTTCTCCAAGTAAAAATATGGTGTTCATTGTGTTGATTTTCTTTCTTTTATTTATGTCTGATGCTCATATTTAATAACATAATATTGTGGTTGAAGATTTGATAAGTGATAAAATTTTAAGTTTGAATTTGTGTGACAGCTGATTCACCCCCCTCTCAGTTGTCCTATGCCTGTTGAACAAGGGTCAAGGAAAAAATTATTATAGAGGTCAATATTCAAGACAAAATTTTGATAGAAGACCTCCGCCGAGGAAGAATAGGGCTTGGAACACCAAACCTAATAATGGAGGAGTCCCTACGCCACTGGATCAACCTGATAATTAGGAAAAATCAACTAGCATAGTCCTCTTGGAAAAAGTTGCTCTAAAAGGATATTGCACACTTTAGAAGACAACACAACATTCAAAATTTGATTGTCCTAAATTTCAGATGGCAACAACCATTTTCTAGATGGAGGTTCAATAAGTTGTTGGTACTAGTGCAATTGGACAAGAAATTGTACCATTAGATCCATATGATTCATGAGTGTTAGTACTATATCATGCTCCTTTTTCGAGAGGTGAAGAGAATGGACCTGAGGAAGAATTGAAACATAAATTTTGGGAACCTAAATTCTAGCTCTAGTACTTATAGGGTATTTCACAGAAAAGGAGAGAGATTTAGGTCCAAAATGCTTATGTAACACTCAAATTAGGATGTGTTCAATGTGATATGATGTAAATAAACTGACCTAAATACAATTGATTAACTAAAGTGAACTAAAACAAATGAAAAAATAAGATTTATGCCATGTTTGAAAACATAGTGTGATATGGAAAAAGATTGAAAATGATGAATGAAATGCGATTTTTCACTAAAAAGAAGGCTATTTCTCAGAATATGTGCACCTGTAAAGCTGTAGAGGACTGAATGATAATCTAGAAAGCTAATGAAATCTGAACTTGGGCTAACTGGGACTCATTCACCACCTTGGGCAAATCAGTCCTAGATCAAGACTTTTCTGCACGAAACCTATTTTATGAGAATTGGGGATCTGAAACAACATCTGACTCAATTTTGCACCTTAGGTGGGACTCATTTAATTTCCAAGCATGGTGAATCAGTCCTCTTTCTAATTTCTACAAACCCAAAACTGAGATATGTACCTTGACACCTACACAACAAATTCTAAGAGAAACCCAATTCTAGATCTCAAAAAATTCTTGCCAAACAACTTAAAGGAGTTGATCTAATGGAGGGTTTTCCTTGGTCAAACCCCTAGGTAGGTAATTAAACCTTGAATAGAAAAAAATCTGCATAAACCTTAGCCTTGGATGTGTTAAAGACTAGAAAAGGTTGAATCATGACAAAAACCCTATTCTATCGATCTAGAATAAGACGTGCAAGAATGATTGAAAGGATGCAAGATCTCTATCCTAGAAACCTTACAACACATAAAACATGGATAAGAAATGACATACAAATGCTAAACACAATGCAAACCTTAATCTGAAGATAGAGTAACAATGGAAGATAGAATCAATAGGAAACTAAGTCCTTATGCATGATTTGGTGGCTAGTTGCACCTCTTCACCCTAGATTTCTTCATGATTCAACATAAGCATCCATCATTAACCCTTTGGAATGTTTAATCTTGACAATATAGTGAGCTTCAAGACCTACAAAAACCTTAGTTTGTTGTCCTAAAACATCAACTTTTGCTAATGAAATTTGTTGTAAAATGCTTTTGCTCTTAAAGAATGATGATGATATGATAAAAATGATAATAATATTGTGTAAAATGAATTGAAATGTGTATTTATAGGCAAGGTATGTGCAAGATCATGATGGGCCAAAAAGTGGCAATATTATGGGTATTTGTAGGGTGTGGCTGACGACTTTTTTTAACCCAAAATTGATGAAACGAAAAGGGTTTTTAGAGGAGATTCTCAGCTTTCCACGAATATAAATTATACTTTAAGTTGAATTTAATAAATAATTATTATTTATTTTCTATTAGAATTATGACTAAAGTCCTGATCGATAGGTTGATTGAAAAACATCTATAACTTTCAAACAATGTCACATTTTTTGAATCCAAAACATGCCACATTCTATGATTCACATACTATAGGATTAAAAAAAAATTCATGAAGTTTTGACTAAGTTAAGGTGGTCAGACATACGCGTTTTTATATTTTTTAAAAGTTGTAATAAAAAATTAATAATTAAATATTTACTTGGAAAAAAAATTACAAAAAAATATGCATCACATTCAGACATGAGTCTTCTACTTATATATAAAATCTTATAAAAAAATATTATCATTTTATTAAATTTAGGGTGGTCAGACAGACACCTACTTCTTATTTCTTCCCTAAAATTTAAGTACTACTGCATTGAAATTTCAAATTTTCACCAAATAGATTTTATTTATTTTTAAATAAACCTAGTACTTTGGAATCTAAATTCAATTTTCTACAGATTCTATTCTTACATATTTTGTAAATAATATAGATAACTTATTCAAATTTTTACGTCAAGTTGCCTAACAATGAGTTTTTCCTAAATTTTTTGCCACTTAAGGGCCTTTTTTTTCCATGATGATCCTGCACATACCTGGCAACAACATCTTATTCTCCCATTAATTATACCTAAGAGGCTGAAATTCACTGGAAATAAAAGTTAAATTGAGTAAATTCCCTTTTAATTTTGAATTTTTCCTCAAAGGGGACTCATTTGCCAGCCTTGGTGAATGGGTCCGACTAGAGGGGAATAATTTACCCAAGGTGGCGAATGGGTCCCACTACTGCCATTTGAGAGTGGCCATTGTCGAGGTATGATGTTATTAAATGAAACGAGCCTCTAGATCAAAATTAATAGGTCTAAGGGGCCTATAAATGTTGTTTTGAAGGGGAAATGATGTGAAGTGGACAAAAGTGGGTCTAATTATGCATGAAATTGTCTCTTTTCTCAAGAGGGTCCTATTTTCTACAACAAATTTAGCCCCCACTTTAGTGCCCATATGACTCTATGTGCATATGTAAGCTAAAGGACTCTAAACGATGCACCTTACTACATAAAAGGATACTCATTCAGAAGATGGGAGAACAAAGCCCCCAATGTAGTTCTTTGCAAATCACAACATTAGGAACCACATCATGCAACACACATTCATTAATTGTCTAAAAATACTTTAATCTAACTCTTAGAATCTAATTCAAGGGTGGATGTACCACCCTCTTGATTTCGCTTGATTTACAGAGGTGGAATCAAGGTAGCAATCTAGCCACATTGAAGAAGAAAAACCATACCATAGGGAATTTCCAAGTACCACTCCACATAACGATAGGTTAATAATGATGTAAAGTGTGGAATCATGATTCCAATGCATCAAATGACATCAAAAATGGATTACCCTACTAATTTTTATGTGAAGTTTAAGAAGTGCTATATTATAAGTTTCTCGAAAAAGATTGTAACATTACGTTAAAATGTGAGAGTGAAAAGAGGTGAAAAGTAAGTAAAAGGAATGGGTGAAAGTAATTTTTCACTTACTATTCATTTTACCTTCATTGTAGCTTGAGAGTGACAACTAAGAAAAAAAGATGTCGAGCAGATGAGATTACACACCTTCGCGGATGGACAATCTTCGTGAGTAGGTAGCACGTATGTGATGAGTGATATCATGAGATAAGTTGATTCTGCAACTTTCACCATGTGATTTGATGATATTGTAATTATTTTTATGTAAGGATAGGTTAATTTAGGGTTATTGGAAAAAAGTTTGCAAAGTGTCCCCTTTTTTCGCAAAGTGTCCCATTTCTTCGCAAAGTGTCCCTGTTTCATTGCAAAATGCCTAAAAAGGGTTCTAAAGTATCTAGGGCCATTAGAAAAGCACACTAGAGTAACTTTAGCATAATTCCATTATGAATAATATGAAAATTGAATATTGTAGATGAATTTTTAGAACATTTTATGATGATTTTGATAGGTTCCCACATGGTAGTGGTAGCAGGTAGGGGGAAGACAACTATCATTTTTGAGAGATCTATCGCCAGCGCTATCAGTGCCAGAGACAAATAATTTGTAGTCAGTGGGTATCTATTGGGAATATATGATGCTACCCATGAGATACCATGATGATATGTTGATGGCTTTGTGTGATTGTTGGGATGTAGATACTTGTAGCTTTCATCTTCCCACTAGAGAAAAGACAATCACACTTGAGGGCATACAATGCATTCTCTGAGTTCCTATTCAAGGAGCGTAGGTGTATTTCTTGGGGGATTGATCATTCTATGAGAAGAGAGATATGTAGTACTACTTAGGAGGATTGATACATGATGAGAATGTTAGAGCATAGATCAAGTTGCCTATGCTACTATAATCACAAGCTCTTGTGGTGAGATGTATTATGATGCACACAGTGGCACTAGTACTCAATCTAGATGGACGAGCGACACACTTGGATGGTGGACTCATAAACTTGATATGGGGGATGTATGAACGACGAACAGTGTATGCATGGGGTCACTACATTCTGGCACATTTGTATTATGATCTAGGGAGATTTGTATATCGAAATATTGACAGTATGGTCCACTATACACTTCTATAGGTGTGGTGCCTTGAGCATATCACATGTACCAGGCTTGTCAGATATCCATGTATGATAGCAACAGAGTACCCACAAACATTCAACCACCCTTTGCGATGGTTATGGTAGTATAGAGATTTAGATTTTTTGAGGGTGAGATTCGATTGTCTCGAGGAGGATGAGATCTTATGGAGACCTTATCTACTCACTCTTTAGTGGCTAGATCCCATCAGATAGCTATAGAGGATGTAGATGGATAGATATCCAATGGGGAGACATGGCTACATCATAAGAACATTCTATTATGGAAAAGTCATGTGGTAGTTTGGACAGGTTCAAACGCCACTGAGGGAGTGCCCCTTGATTAGATGATTAGTGTGGAGTGCCTGGTAGCTAGGGGACACCATTCAGATGACTATAGATCATGTTCATGAGAATGATTTTGATGATTCAGATCATGACAAGCCACCAGTCTCTGATGCTAATGATGTTGTTAGCACAAATGAGTTTGAGGATTGGTGGGAATATGCATGAAAAACTCCTATGTTTCCCATGGACTTCCCCCTAGGTGATGTAGAGGTAGCAACAAATGAGGGTGATGATCCAGAGGAGCGGGTAGAGGAGGTACAATATAGGCCAACAAATATTTTTATAGATGTGATTGATGAGGAGTACCTATTTGATGTTAATCATGACTATGAGGACCAATATGGAGGAGAGATAAGGAGGAGGAGGAGGATTATGAGCAGTATTATTATAAGGGGGAGCCACCCCTTAGTGAGAGTGATGAGGTAGGTGTTAAGGACTAATACGAGTATGGAGAATCTTCACATACTTATAGGACGAGATGAAAATTAGTAGCTACAATAGACACCATCATGTAGAGTCAGAGGGAGGCTAGCACACCCTCCATGCCCCCTAGAGATGAGGAGGTTAACATTCCTCATGCATTTGGAGACATAGGTGATGACATTTGATTTTATGCATGTCCTTTGACGATTTATGCTTAATTTTGTATATATATCATGATGATGTGTTAATAATTGTGTACATGGTCTATCTTGTAGGAGAAATGAGAGACTAGCAAGAGTTATATAATCAAGAAGCCACAGAGATAGTGCCAGCATCCCTTGAGGAGGATAAGATAGATCCTGACTACGTGCCCCCACTGATCGTGGAGGAAGATCCAGAGTCACTCAATCCATTTGCGAGGTTGTGAGTAACATGCAAGAGTGTGAGGAGGTGACTCTATCAAACTAAGAGTGCACTATAGTCAGCATAGACCTCTACAAAGGTAGGGAGACTATCTGCAAAGCTAGCTCAGGAACAAGTGGAGAGAGACCAGATGGTAGATGAGCGGCTTATAGTTGTTGGATGAGTACAATGTCTAGAGTATGCACCAAGACTCGGAAGTTCATGATCATGGTCACACAACCATCTCATGACATCTAGGGATTAGATCACAAGTGCCAGATCCTAAAGGTTCTAGCTCTCACATACCATTATAATGTGATTTTGATATGTATATATGTAGACGTGCACCTTTGATATTAGCATGATGTAGCCGTTTTTTGTTTTTTTGATATGAATGTTAAATGCCATGTGATTAATTAAAGGAATTATGGTAAAAGTATTTAATTAATGACTACATGATTTAACAAAATCAATGTGATCTAATGTAAAACATATTGCAGTTTTGGCACATATACAACATTGATAATTAGAAAGAGGATATCTTAAATTAAATACACTAATAAGGATCTAACTTAACATAAGAGGAATTTGAATAGTATCAAGTTTAAAGAAATTATAAAATGAATGCAAATAATTAATTTAGTTTTCAAGACAAACAAAAATCTAGTTGTCAGGAATGAAGCAGTGTGAAATCTATTTAGAAGAACATAAAATAACTCAAAACAACATTGCTATACCAAACATACTATTCAAAGGGGATTAGAAATAATATCGACACAAATGTGTGGCATTAATGGGTTCCCTAAGGGGGGTTCCATCAATCTGCTTTAAAAGATAAGCACCAAACCCATAACTAGTATCAACTATACAAGGTCCCAATCAATGAGGTCTAAACTTATCCTTTTCTTCATTATCAACACTAACATCTCATTGATTTTCAATACGAATGAAATCTTCCCTAGAAAATGATCGAGGGATAATGTGAATGTTGTGTTTTGATTGTAATTGTTTGATGTGAGCTTGCAGATGTTTGAGAGCATTAATACATTGTTCATCGAGCATCTCAATTTGATGTAATCATTGAGATTTATAAGTGTCATCATCCAAAAGATCTCGGAGAGCAACTCGCGAAGTAGGAATTTCTAACTCCAAGGGCATAATCGCATCAGTACCATAAACAAGGCTATAAGGGGTACTTCCAATGGATGAACGAACATTAGTTCTATAAGCCCAAAGTGCATAAGAGAGTTGTGTATGTCAATCTTTATGATTATTGCTAATATTTTTCTTAAGGATTTGTTTGAGAAGTTTATTAGTATTCTTAGCTTGTCCATTGGATTGCGAATAATATGGTGTGGAAAAATGATGTTGAATGTTGAAGAGTTGAAGAAATTGTTGAACTTCTTTATTCTTAAAAGGCATTCCATTATCTGAAACAATTGTTGAAGGAATTCTAAAGTGAGCAACTATGTTTTCCGAGAGGAAACAACAAATTACTTCAGCAATTGTTGAACGAAGGGGGATAGCTTCAACCCATTTTGTGAAATAATTGGTTGTTATGATAAACATCTGTCTAGCAAAAGGAGGTAAAATTTTTACAATAAGATTTAACCCCCATACTGAAAATGACCAAATGGGAACATTGCCACAAAGTTCAATAGCAAGAATGTGAATCAAAATGCTATGTTCTGGGCACTTGTAACATTGTTTAACATAGGTGAAACAATCCTTATCCATATGTATCCAATAATAACCCATACAAATAAATTTTTTCACTAACCAACGTCCTCCAAAATGACCTCCACAGGCACCAACATGAGCCTATTCAAGCACTAAGGGGATTTCAGAATCCTTAAGACAACGTAGTAGGAGACCATTAAAAGATCTTCTATACAACGCTTCTGCAAGAATAACATATTTAGTTGCAATTTTTTGTAAGCGATTTCGAGTATTTGTTGTGGTAGGTTCAGGAATGGTACCATCCTTTAAGTAATTGTATATTGTATCATACCATTCACATGAAAGTGCTTGAGTTATTGTTAAAATATCTTCTAATGGAGTATTGATTGAAGGTTTCATGATGGTATGAATAATGAATGTGAAATCAGTAGAAGGATCATATGGAGATATGAGAGAAGTTGCACTAGCGATTGCAATCCCATGTTGGTTTTCTTTACATGGGATGTTATCAATGGTGAAAAAATCAAATTTGTCTAATATTTTCATGATAAGGCCTCTGTATTTTAATAAATTTTCATCTTTAGTTTGATATGTTCCATTGATTTGTTTGATGACTAATTGTGAATCTCCAAAGATCTGAATATGTTGAGCATGAAGAGATAAAGTAGCTTGCAATCCTGCATTCAATGTTTCATACTTAGCTGTATTATTTGTACAGAGGAAATTTAAACAATAGGACAAGGGAATAGGGTTACCATTGGGTGGAATTAGGACCACTCCAACACTACAACCTATTCGATACTTAGACCCATCAAAGAATAATTCCCATGGTTTAATATTAGTGGTTAAAACATGATCATCAGGAAAGGAATGAATGGTAGGTAATGCAAAGGAAAAGGAGCATTAGCTAAGTGATCAGTTAAGGCTTGACCTTTGATTTATTTTTGTGAAACAAATTTAAGGTCAAACTCAATTAACAACATCACCCACTTAGCTAAGCATTTAGAGAGATCATTTTTTTTGAAAAGATATTGTAGAGGATCAAATTATGTGACAACTTGTATTGTAGCATTTAGTAAATAATGTTGCAACTTACTAGTAGCGAATACAAGAGCCAAACATTGTTTTTTGATTGGTGAATAGAATGTTTCATAATCAATTAAGGTGTGACTGGTGTAATAAATAGGGTGCTCTTTATGATGATCATCTTGTTGATCCAACAATGCTACAAAAGCATGGGAAGATGCAGCGATGTACAAAATAAACAGTCTATGTGGCACAACTGGTTGTAAAATGGGTGGAGTAGCTAAATATTCTTTTAGAATCTCAAAATCTTGTTTACAATCATCATCCCAATCAAAAGGAACACCCTTTTTAAGCAGACAGTTGGGTATGTGTAGGATCATGATAGGCCAAAAAGTGGAGATATAATGGGTATGTGTAGGGTATGTGGCTGACGACTTTTTTTTACCCAAAATTAATGAAATGAAAAGGGTTTTAAAGGAGATTCTCAGTTTTCCACCAATATAAATTATGCTATAGTTTGAATTTAATAAATAATGATTATTCATTTTCTATTTGAATTATGACTAAAGTCCTCATTGATAGATTGATTGAAAAACATCTATATCTTTCAAAGTATCACATTTTTGAATCTGAAACATGTGTCACATTCTATGCTTTGCATACTATAGGATTAAAAAAGTAAAAAATAAATTTCATGAACTTTTGACCAAGTTAAGGTGGTTAGACATACGAGTTTTTATATTTTTTAAAAGTTGTAATAAAAAAATCATAATTAATTATTTACTTGGAAAAAAATTACAAAAAATATGCATCACATTTGTACATGAGTCCTTTACTTATATCTAAGATCTTATAGAAAAATATTATCATTTTATTGTGGTTAGGGTGGTAGACACCTACTTCTTATTTTCCCTGAAATTTAAGTACTATTGCATTGAAATTTCAAATTTTCACCAAATAGATTTTTTATTTTTTTAAATAAACCTACTAGTTTAGAAACTATATACAATTTTCTACAAATTCTATTCTTACATATTTTTGAAATAATATAGATAACTTATTCAAATTTTTACGTCAAGTTGCCTAACTCTGATTTTTTTGAATTTTTTTCCACTTAAGGGCCTATTTTTTCCATGATGATCTTACACATACCTAGTTGAAAGGTAATGTGTGATTGACTAAAGATGTGATAAAATGACATATAGCTTGAATGCATCCTTGTAACATGCGTAACTCAAAAATATTCTTTGGAGGTGACATATTAACAATTGCATCGATTTTCTTTATTTCCACCTCAATGCCTCTATGAGATATGAAAATCCTAAGAGTTTACCACTATCTACACCAAAGACACACTTTTTTAGATTAAATCACATATTATATTGTTTGATTCATTCAAATATTTTTTGAAGGACATTTACATTGTCTTGTTGAGTTAAGGATTTAGTAAGAATATCGTCGACATAGTCTTCTAATATTTTGTGAATGTAATCATGAAATATTAATGTCATTGCATGTTGATAAGTTGTGTCAATGTTCTTTAACCTGAAGGGCATCACAACCCAACAAAATTCTCCCCAAATAGTGGTGAAGGTAGTTTTGTATTGATCTTGAGGATTAATAAGGATTTGATTATAACCAGAGAATCCATCCATGAATGAAAACAAAGCATGTCTAGTAGTTGAATCCATGATCATGTCAATATTAGGAAGTGGAAAATAATCTTTTAAATATTCTTTATTCAAGTTTTAAAAATCAGTGCACATCCTAATTAGTTTATTGGGTTTTGCAACTGTGATAATGTTTGAGATCCAAGGAGAATAATCAATTGGTCTAATAAAGCTTGCATCGAGAATTTTCTCAATTTTGTCTTTAATACACAAGGCCACATTAGGGTGCATTTTATGGATCTTTTGATGAATAGGTTTAGCATTGTTATCAAGTACAATATTATGCATCACAATTTTTAGGTCAATTCCTAGCATATCAAAATATTTCCAAGCAATTTTTTTAGGAAAATAATGAAGTAAAGCAATTATATCTTCTTGTTCTTCATCATCAAGGCACTCCCTGATTTTAATAACTTTATCTTTGTCAGTAATCTCCACAAGCACATCAATTGTATCTCCTAAAGGGAGTGCATTGGATTTAGGACTTTCAAATTGTGGAAATTCATCAGTGATATCACTTGTTTCTTTCTCGGTAACATTCATAACATGAGTAATGTGTTTAAAAGAAAAAGGCAAGAATGGGGTATCATAAACACCAAATATGTGTTTCAATTTTGCATCACTATCGACATACAACCATGAAGGTGGGAGGGTTGTATCAAGCAAGTCAGGATGAGTAATGGTGAGTTTGTGTTGAGGTTGACATGTGATCATGTTAATGTTTAAGGATGGTCATTGAGTAGCTTTAGTTGTTTTAGAAAAAGAATATCCCAATCCCATTTTAATTTCTTGTATATTAGGTTCAATAGGGACTCAAATACCTTGTTCATGTTTCCCACACCCTTTTCTAGTATAGGACAATTGTTTTACAAATTTATAACCTTTCCCATAAATTCTTTCCATTTCGCATGGGGTAGGCAGGGATTGGCAATGTATCTCATCAAAATTTGTTGTGTATGTTGTATTTTCATCCATATTGTAAGAGATAGATGTTTGAGATGACTGTTCAGAATTTTGAGTGGACATAATGGTTGGTTGGTCAGGCTTTTCATCTTTCTTGTGCATAAGCATGTATTCACCCATAAATGAGGGTGTGAAGTCTAAGGATCCCCAATCATCACCAAATAATTTAGATACCAATTCCATGTCATTATGTTCAATTTCAAGAGGATCAATATTAGAGGTTGGAGTCAATGTTTTCAAAGCATTTCTAACCCCATTTTCAAGATGCAAGCAACTTTTAGGCTCAAGGTCAATTTCAATTTGATATATACGATTATTATAAATATACTTCATTATACAGTGAAGAGTTGAAGGCACGACATTCATCTCATGAATCCAAAGTTAGCCTAAAAGGATATTATATGAGAGATCATAAGGCATGACATGGATAGGAGTCTTTAAAGTAACCACCCCAACCGTAAAGTGATTATCCCAAGTGGTTGCTTTGTTGTATTATTGAATCCTCAAATAGAAACAAAATCAGGTTTAATTTGTGATATATCCACTTCTAATCAATCAAGAAGGCTCACACTACACACATTAAGGGTAGAACCATTATCTATGAGAGTGTGTTTGATACCTGTGAGATGGAATTGAGCAATTATCATAAAGGCATCATGTTGTTTTGGTAACTCCAAAGGAGGGAGCTCATGTTGATGAAAAGTAATATCAATATTATGCTTTTGAACAAAAGCTGCCACATCACTCAGAATGGTTCCAGGAGGGATTGTTATTTGTTTCAAAGTAGTTTGAAGAATGGTGTTATAACTTGGTGAATTTTGAAGCAATTCCCAAAGAGAGATTTTGGCAGGAGTATTCTTTAATTGTTCAACAAGATCATACTCCTTTGTAGGTGGGTTATAATGAGGAGCACTAGGCAGATTAGGTAAAGGTAATGATGGTGGAATTATTTGTGGCGGTTTTGGGTTATTTCGTGTGTTATATGTATGAGCAACAATATCATTACTATATTTTTGTGATACATTATAGGGATGAAGGGGATGCGAGGGTGGGTAAAGGGTAAGTTTAGGTTTATTGAAGGGATGAAGTGGATGTGAGGGTGGATAAAGGATAAGTTTTGGTTGAATTACATGAACGTCCTTAATCTTAGAGGTGTCACAAAAAACCATAGTGGATGAATTGGATGAGATGAAGTCTTGAAGAGACTCATCTAGCAAAGGAAAATCATCACTACTAAAATGTTGTAAGAGTGAAAGATTTCCAACTTGTTTAGGATGTTCAATGAAAGCATTAGAGGTATGGACATTTGTTAACATGAGTTGGTTACCACAAACCTTAGTGAATGTCTTATGTGAGATGAATTATTGGAGGGATTCATCTAACAAATCAAAGTCATCACAATCAAAAGGTTTGAGAGAGGGTGTTTGAATAAGGGTTTTATGTTTCTCATTATAAATGTTAGAGGATGAAGTGAGTGAGAGGACACCATTAATGGTTTCATCTAACTTATCAACATCATCACTACTAAGTAGCTTGGATGAGATGATATTTTGAATTTGAATCATATGTTTAATTGGATCATTTGATGTGTTGTTTGATTGGTTTTGGAGATTTTCAATAGTTTCCTCAATGTAAGTTGATCTAAAAGGACTACGTTTCAAGATAACTAAAAAATGGACTTGTAAAAGTCTAAGACTATCCATAAATGCCATGAGAAGAAATGAAATTTATGCTAAGAAAACAAAGAAAACTTAAACTGGAATAGAAAGGAAATGCAGAAAACAGAAAGATGCAATACAAGAAATTAAAATCTAGAAATTCTAATGAAAATTTGTAAAGGGACTGATTCGCACTAGGTGGTGAATGAGTCCCAAGAGATGAGTTTTTTAATGTTTTAATGATTTTTTTGTTTTTTTGTATAGAATTTGAGCTCTATACAATGCAAATCCAGAATGCAAATGTAGAGATGGAAAGAAATGCAATAATGTAAAGTAAAGAATGATTTTACTAATGCAATGTTTCTAAGAATTCTAAAACAATGCAAGAGCCTAAAATAATGAAGAACTAAGATGCAAGTAGAAATGAAAATCAGAATGTTATGATGCTCAAAATTTGGGTTCACCAAAATGAAACATAGATTTTGGGAACCTAAATGCTAGCTCTAGCACTTCTAAGGTTTTTCACCTAAAAGGAGAGAGATTTAGGTCCAAAACGCTTATGTAACACTCAAATTAGAATGTGTTCAATGTAATATGATGTAAATAAACCTAACTAAATGCAATTGATTAACTAAAGTGAACTAAAACAAATGAAAAAATAAGATTTATGCCATGTTTGAAAACATAGTGTGATATGGAAAAAGATTAAAAATGATGAATGAAATGCGATTTTTCACTAAATAGAAGGCTATTTCTCAAAATATGTGCACCTGGAAAGTTGTAGAGGACTGAATGATAATCTGGAAAGCTAATGAAATCTGAACTTGGGCTGACTGGGAATCATTTGACACCTTGGTCGAATCAGTCCCAAATCAGGACTTTTCTGCATGAAACCTATTTTCTCACAATCGGGGATCTGAAACAACATCTGAATCAATTCTGCACCTTAGGTGGGACTCATTTTCCAAGCATGGTGAATCTTTCCTCTTTCTAATTTCTACAAACTCAAAACTCAGATATGTACCTTGATACCTACACAACAAATTTTGACAGAAACCCAATTCCAGATCTCAAAAAATTCTTGCAAAACAACTTAAAGGAGTTGATCTAATGGGGGTTTTTCCTTGGTCAAACCCTTAGGTAGGTAATTAAACCTTGAATAGAGAAAAAATTGCATAAACCCTAGCCTTAGATGTGTTAAAGACTAGGAAAGACTGAATCATGACAAAAACCCTATTCCATTGATCTAGAATAAGACATGCAAGTCTATGATTGAAAGGATGCAAGATCTTTATCCTAGAAACCTTACAAAACATAAAACATGGATAAGAGATGACATTAAAATGCTAAACATAATGCAAACCTTAATATGAAGATAGAGTAACAATGGAAGATGGAATCAATAGGAAACCAAGTCCCTAGGCATGATTTGGTGGGTAGTTGCACCTCTTCACCCTAGATTTCTTCATGATTTACCATAGGAATCCATCATTAACCCTTTGAAATGTTGAATCTTGAAAATATAGTGAGCTTCAAGACCTGCAAAAACCCTAGTTTGTTGTCCTGAAACATCAACTTTTGCTAATGAAACTTGTTGTAAAATTGTTTTGCTCTTAAGGAATGATGATGAGATGATAAAAAATGATAAAAAGATTGTGTAAAATGAATTGAAATTTTTATTTATAGGAAACATCTTATTTTCCCATTAATTAGACCTAAGAGGCTGACATTCACTAGAAATAAAAGTTAAATTGATTCAATTCCCACTTAATTTTGAATTTTCCCTCAAAGGGGACTCATTCACCACCCTTGGTGAATGGGTCCCACAAGAGGGGACTCATTCGTTGAGGGTGGTGAATGGGCCCCACTACTACTGTTTGAGAGTGGGTTGTTAGGGTATGATGTTATTAAATGTTGTTTGTCACGTCTTATGTGATTTCACATGTGCAATGGGCCTCTAGATCAAAATTATAGTTCTAAGGGGCCTATAAATGTTGTTTTGAAGGGGAAATTATGTGAAGGGGACAAAAGTGGGTCTAATTATGCATGAAATTGTCTCTTTTCTCAAGAGGTTCCAATTTTATATGGCACAAGAATCCACAAAAAAATGTGTAAAACTAGAACATGTACACAATGAAGAGTTAATATTTGAATTGTTTGAAAATGATTCTACAATTGATAATGGTCCTTTAGATGAAGAAGAGCATAGGATAGATGAAGTAAAGATGTTCCATCAAAAAAATAGACCATACGATTTAGGAAATAGATAGGCTGGTTGTCCATTCACCACATCTCCTGATCCTAATGCAAGCAACAATCCTTCCTATTATCATGTGTCAAAGTAGTATTTTATTAAGGGAGGATCTTCTGATGCTTCGAATGGTGATGTTGTTAAGTATCAAAAAGGAGGACACTCTAGGAGTAATCAATTAGGAGGACAATTTAGGAGCAATCAATTTGACATGATTGTGTTTTAGTTGAGTGAATATGTAGGAACTCAAGAAAGTAAAGGTAAGCCTTTCGACTTTTGAGTTGTTAAGAGTTCCAACTATTAGGAGTTTTGTTTTTGGCTCCCAAAATGAGCCTACATCCACCAAGTCTTCACAAGATTCTACTATCAAGAAAACTAGCTTTGTTGAACCAATAGTTCAGGATGTTGCTAGAGATACACAAAATTTCCATCCAGTTCATAATCAAAATAATCAATCTGCTAAGGATTAGCCACAAGTAGATTCAAAGGACAAGGGTAAGGAAAAGGATAAAAATCAAGTGGCTCATGTTGATTCTCTGGTAAATTTTTCCCAAGCCAAGCAGGATACCCATCCTTTTCTGATTTCTATTTATATATATTGGCAAGAATTTGTACATAATTGTCTACTGGATTTTGGATCATCAACAAACATTATGCTCTTCTCAGTCTACAAAGCTTTAGGTATCACTCTTCCCCCTTATGAATGCAAGGTGACTCATTTGAATAAAACTAAGGTTAGTGTAGTGGGATAATTGAATATGATCCCAATGTAGGTAGCATCAGACCCACGAGTGCAACAAGTCATCAACATCTAGGTGGCAAAGATTTTGGATGCTTATGGCATGATTCTTGGAAGGGATTTCATGAGGGTCTTTAATGGATATAATTTGACAAATCACTCTCATATGTGGCTACCATGGAAGGGATTCCCAAATCAGACCAGGATTGAGAGAGAGCCTAGATTGAGGTACTTAATTACTAAATATCAACATACCTCTAATGAAGTGTTGATTTCAAAATAAAGTTTTGGAAATTATGTCCTAGCAGAGCTGTTGTCAAGGAATCAATAGCAAAGGAAGTGTTGATGATGTAGGATGTACCCAAGAATTTGACTCACTCTTCTAGTAGCATTGAGGAACTTGTAGAAACTAATGAAGATTCTAAACAGAGTGATGGTAATCTTGGGTTGTTTGACAATTTTTCAGGAATTCATCTAGAAGTGTGTTGAAGATTAGATAAATCTAGGAAGGAAAATGATTTTTGTTGAATTATTTCTACCCAACTGGTGCAGAGTACACAATTCTTCCCATCTTGAGATTGAATGCTATCTTTCATGACTATTGTAGAGTAGATCAAGAGATATCAATTTGTCTCTAGTATTTAAAGTCGAAGTACGAGAGATTCCAAGAGATGATAAGGGGAAGCAACCGATGGTTTAGCAAGATCCTTCGTTGAGTAAGGGTACAAGAAATTTTAGAGGTAGGGCTTATACTAAATTTTGGACTTTATACTTTGATGGTTCTAAGTCTAAGCAAGGAGCTGGTGTTGGATTTGAGCTAATCAACCCAACGGGTAAAACCTTGTTTGCAACACATAGATTGCAATTCTAGTGCACTAATAATGTTTTAGAATATGAAAAATTAGTCCATGGATTACTCATGGCTTTGAGGAAGAAGGATACAATACTACAAGTATTCAAGGATTTTGAACTAGTAGTCAAGCAAGTAAGGATACAATACTCTTTCCATGACATGAGGATGACTAATTACAAACATAGAGTGTGGGATTTGATTGAAGAACTTGACACATTCAACATTCAATTGATTCCCAAGAGCAAGAATCACACTACAGATGCTCTTACACAGGTAGCTAGTACACTGGAGCTCCATTATCCTTGTCTGGATTGAAAAAATTCATAGTTGAACTCAATCCAGTTCCTTTTGTGCTAGACAATGTGACAAATTTCTAGGTGTTCGAGGATGATAAGCACATTTTAGACTTCATTACTAGTTCTGATGTGTTCACTTCTCAAATCATTGATGAAATAGAGCCTTAAGAGGCAGAACTAGATATGGAAGGAGTTATCAACTTGAAAATGAATACAATTCCAATGGGAATGGTCCAGCTAGAGAGAATGTTTGATTTGGATAGGAGGTATGTGCAGGATCATCATGGAGAAAATGAGCCCTTAAGTGGCAAAAAATTTAGAAAAATTAGAGTTAGGAAACTTGACATAAAAATTTGAATAAGTTATCTATATTATTTCAAAAATGTGTAAGAATAGAATTTGTAGAAATTGAATGTAGTTTCTAAACTACTATGGTTTAAAAAAAAAAATCTATTTGGTGAAAATTTGAAATTTCAATGCGTAGTACTTAAATTTCAGGAAAAAAAAGAAGTAGGTTTCTATCTGACCACCCTAACCACAATAAAATGATAATTATTTTTTATAATATTTTAGATATAAGTAGGGGACTCATGTCCCAATGTGATGCATATTTTTGTGTAATTTTTTCCAAGTAAATAATTAATTATGAATTTTTATTACAACTTTTAAAAATATAAAAAATCATATGTCTAACCACCTTAACTTGGTCAAAAATTCATGAAATTCAATTTTTCTTTTTTAAATCTTATAGTATGTGAAGCATATAATGTGACGCATATTTTGGGTTCAAAAAATGTGATAATGTTTGAAAGCTACAGATGATTTTCAATCACCTATCAATTAGAACTTTAGTCATGATTCAAATAGAAAATGAATAATAATTATTTATTAAATTAAAAATAAAGCATAATTTATATTGGTGGAATGCTAAGAATCTCCTTTAGAAATGGGTATGTGCAGGATCATCATGGAAAAAATAGGCCCTTAAGTGGCAAAAATTTTAGAAAAATCAGAGTTAGGCATTGACGTAAAAATTGAATAAGTTATCTATATTATTTCAAAAATATGTAAGAATATAAGTTGTAGAAAATTGAATGTAGTTTCTAAGCTACTAGGTTTATTTTCTAGAAAAAAAAATCTATTTGGTGAAATTTTGAAATTTCAATGCAGTAGTACTTAAATTTCAGGGAAAAAATAAGTAGGCGTCTGTCTGACCACCCTAGAACCAAAATAAAATGATAATATTTTTATAATATTAAGTAGAGGACTCATGTCCCAATGTGATGCATATTTTTTTGTAATTTTTTTCCAAGTAAATAATTAATTATGATTTTTTTATTTCAACTTTTAAAAAATATAAAAACTCGTACGTCTAACCACCTTAACTTGGTCAAAACATCATGAAATTCATTTTTTTTTTAATCCTATAGTATATGAAGCATAGAATGTGACGCATGTTTTAGATTCAAAAAATGTGATCATTTGAAAGCTATAGATTTTTTTCAATCAGCCTATCAATGAGGACTTTAGTCGTAATTCAAATAGAAAATGAATAATAATTATTTATTAAATTCAAAGTAAAGCATAATTTATATTGGTGGAAAGTTGAGAATCTCCTTTAAAAACCCTTTTTGTTTCAATAATTTTGGGTTAAAAAAAAGTCGTTAGCCCCATACCCTTCAAATACCCATCATATTACCACTTTTTGGCCCATCATGATTCTACACATACCCAAACCCTTTTCATTTCATTAATTTTTGGTTAAAACAAAGTCATCAGCCACATACCCTACACATACCCATCATATCACCACTTTTTAGCCCATCATGATCCTACACATACCCTAGGATAAGAGACTAGGATCAACAAACAAAAAAGGACTCTATAGCCAGCCAATGTCAAGCATACAATATGGGTACTCTGGATGATGTCAAGAACATATTCATAGGTAAGGTGTGAACTCCTAAATAAAGGAAAGGATTGATAGATGCATTACATGCATATCATGATATACTAGCATGGAGTTATGAGGACTTAAAGACCTATGATACATCAATAATCACACACACGATTCCTTTGAAATCTAATGCAAAGCCATTTCAATAGAGGTAGAGACCTATTAATGCACTGTTGGAGCCTATCATTCAAAAGGAAGTGCAAAAATAATTGTTAGCTCGTATCATTTTTCTAGTTAAACACTCAATGTGGGTAGCCAATCTGGTCCTGGTTTGTAAAAAGAATGGGGAGATAATATTATGTGTGGACTTCAAAAATCTCAATCGTCCTTCACAAAAAGGAAAACTATCTAATTCCTTTATTGGATGAGGTATTGCAGATCATGAATGGATCCCAAATGATGTCTTTTCTAGATGGCTATTCTAGCTATAATCAGGCCATGGTACAATATGAAGATAGAAACAAGACTACTTTCACCATTAAGTGGGGCATGTTTGCATACAAGAGAATTCCCATTATATTGATCAATGCATGAGCCACCTTTCAAAGGGCCATGGACATTGCTTTTAAAGATATAATTGGTAAATGCATAATCATTTATATGGATGATCTAACTATTTTTTCCGAGAATAGGGGTGATCATATCTCAGACTTGTGTAAAGTGTTCTAGAGATGTAGGGATTTTGTTATATCCCTTAATCCCAAGAAATGCATATTTGGGGCGACTAAAGGCAAGCTTTTAGGATATGCAATTTTTGAACATGGCATTTCAATTGATCCCAAAAGAATCTAGGCCATCTTGAAAATAGAACCTCCTATCAGCAAGAAACAAATGAAGTCCTTTGAGAAAATAAATTTTGTTCGGAATTTTATCATGAGCTTTGCAAAAATAGTTAAACCACTGAATGCCATGCTCAAACAAGATGCAAAAGTGGAGTGGAATACTAAATCCAAGTAGGAATTTGATGAAATTAAGAAGGAAATAACTACTACTGCAGTGCTAGTAAGTATTGATTATACCAAGCCCTTTTATATCTACTCCTTCGTATCATACCATCCTTGTGCAAGCTTGTTAACACAAAAGTCCAATGAGAGGAATGAGCACCAAATAGCTTTCATGAGTGTTCCTCTTAGAGATATGGATCTAAGGTTCCCAAATGTGGGGAAACAAGCTTATGCTTTGGTCAGGGGAGTTAAAAAATTTAGACATTACATTGAGGAATAAGGTCTTTGTATTGTGCCTAATCTAGAAGTAAAGCTCCTATTAATATAGAATGAAATGGGATAAAGGAGGGACAAGTGGGTTACAATGTTATAAGAATATGACATAGAAATTCAGCTAATGAAATTGGCCCATAGGTTATAGCACATCAGTATCATCTTCAGGATTCCTCACCCGATGAATGGTATGATGACTTGGTCTACTATTAGTTGAATAAAAGATACCTGGATCACCTAAACACAGTGCAGTGAAGGGTGTTATGTTTGAAGAGTGCTAGTTATATGTTGAAAGGAGGATTCCTATATAAGAAGAATCATGAAGGTTCAACCATAGATTTTTGGCTCACTATGACTTCTCTTGCTTTTTGAGGGCTTTTCACCTAAAAGGAGAGAGGCAGGGCCAAAAATGCTAAAGGGTTCATTCAAACTATGTTATGTATGATGTTATCTAAGCTAAATTAAGTGATCTAAATTCAATTTAATGATTTAAATGAAGGATATTGAATGCAAAACTAAGATTTATGCTATGTTTGAAAACACAGTGTTGTTTGCAATAAACTTGAAAGAAAGAGCAAGAATGCAAATTAAACCAAATAGAATGTTGTCTTTCAAAATAAGTGCACCTGGGAAATTGAAGGAGACTAAAAATAAATTTGGAAATATAATGGAATATGATATTGAGCTAACTAGGACTCATTCGCCACCTTGGGTTAATCAATCCCAGTTCTAGGTTTTTCTGCACATAAGCTATTTTCTATAAACCAGGAACTAGGATCTACATCTGACTGAAAATGACATCATAGGTGGGACTCATTCACCATGCATGTCGAATCAGTCCACTCTCAAATTTTTGTAACTTCAAAATTCAGTTCTGCACCTTGACACCTATACAATAATTTCTGACGGAAACCTAACTCGGGATCTCAAAAAATTCCTACAAAATAACTTAAAATTGTTTTTCTAATGGAAGGTTTTCCTTGGTCAAACCCCTAGTTTGGTAATTAAGCCTTGAATGGAGAAAAATCTGCATAAACCCTATCCTTAGATGTGTTAAAGACTAGGAAAGTTTGAATCATAACAAAAACCCTATTCTATTGTTGTAGAATAAGAAGTGTAAAGATAATTTGTGTGATGGAAGATATCAAACCTTAGAAACCTTCCAACACATGAAGAATGGAAATGAAATGACATGAAAGTGAAAAACAAACTAAATGCAAACCTTAATCTAAAGATAGAGTGAAAATGGAAGATGGAATCAATATGAAACCAAGTCCTTAGGTATGATTTGGTGGCTAGTTGCACCTCTTCACCCTAGATTTCTTCATGATTCACCATAGGCATCCATCAAAAATCCTTTGTAATGTTGAACTTTGATCCAAGAAGTGAGCTTCAAAGTGTGCAAAAACCCTTGTTTCTTGCCCTAAAACTTCAACTTTGCTCATAAAACTTGTTGTAGAAGACTTGAATCTAAAAGTTACTTTTGTGAAAATGACTAAAAGATGTGAAAAATGAATAAAAATGAGTATTTATGAGAAACAACACCTAATTTTCTGGTTGTTTAGACCTAAGAGGCCAATATTCACTAGAAATTTAAGTTGAATTAATAAAATTTCCGCTCAAAATTGAATTTTTCCTCAAAAGGTACTCATTCACCACCCTTGGCGAATGGGTCCCACCAAAGGGGACTCATTCACTCAAGTTGGTGAATGGGTCCCACTACTAATATTTGAAGGTGGGTTTTTAGGTTATGAAAGAGTTAAGTGATTTCCTAGGTGAAACGAGCCTCTAGATAAAAAATAATGGGTCTTAGGGGCCTATAAATGTCATTTTGAATAATAAATGGTGAAAAAGGACTCAAAAGTGGGTTTGACCACATGTGAAATTTTCCCTTTTTTCAAGAGCGTCTAATTTTCTACGGTGCATTTAGCCCCCACTTTAGTGCCCATATGACTCTACATGCATATGTAAGCTAAGGACTCTAAACAATGCAATTGATAAAAGGATACTCATTCAAAAGGCTGGAGAACAAAGCCCCCAATGTAGTTATCTGCAAAACCACAACATTAGGAATCACATCTTGTAACAAACATTTGTTAATTGTCCAAAAATCCTTTTATCTACTTCCTAGGGATCCAATTTTAGGGTAGATTTATGCCCCCCTTGATTCCACTTGCTTTACGTAGGTGGAATCAAGGTAGCAATCTAGCCACATTGAATAAGAAAATTATACCATAGGGAGTTTCCATGTATCATGCCACATGACGGTAGAAAAGTGATAATGTTGAGTGTGAAATCACAATTCCAACGCATTAAATGGCATAAAAAATGGATTCCCCTAGCTCCCATTATGTTGATTTGAAGAGAAGATTACTTTATGAATTTGTGAAAGAAAAGAACCCTATTGTAAGGTAAAGGAGTAAAAAGGGATGAAAAGAGGTAAAGAGGGGTAATTTGGAACTTACTATTCACTTTACCTTCTTGTAGCTTCATAGTGACGAATAAGAGGAGAAAATGTTGAACAAACGGGATTATAGGCCATCACGACTGGATACGCTTTGAGAGCAGGTTGCACGCGGCGATCTATATTATGAGGTGAGTTGATTCTACAACTTTCGCTTTGTGATTTTGTAATAATTTAATAAATTGAATGCATGAATATGCTAATTTAGGGTCTTGGAAAAATAGTTCGCAAAGCATTCCCCTTTTTCATGAAGTGTCCCATTTGTTTGCAAACTGTCCCTTTTGTTAACAAAGTGTCCCATTTCTTCACGAAGTGTCCTGTTTCTTTGTGAAATGTCCTAAAAGGGTTCTAAAGTATCTAGGACCATTAGAAAAGCACACTATATTGACTTTAGCACATTTTCATGATGAAATATGTGAAAATTAAAAATATTAGATGAATTTTAGAGAAATTTGTGATGATTTGAATAGGTCCTCGCCCGGTCACGACAGTGGCTAGTGGGAAGATAGCTCACATTTTTGAGAGATCATGTGCTAGTGCTATCAACAATAGAGGTAGAGAATTTATAGTCAGTGGGTATCTATTGGGCATATCTTATACCACCCATGAGATACCATGATGCGACACTTATGGACCTATGCAAGTGTTGGGATGTCAATACTTGTACCTTTCAGCTTCCTACAAGGGAGATGACCATCACACTTGAGGATGTACACCACATTCTCCAAGTTCCTATTTAGGGGGAGAGTGTATTCTTTCGGGGGGATCGATCATTCTACAAAAATAAGGTGGACATGCAATATTTCCTTGGTGGACCAATTCATGATGAGTGAGTTAGAGCATGGATCAAGCTTCCTATGCTTCTATATTCATGGGCTCCGATTGTTAGATGGATTATGATGCACACAGTGGCTCTTGTTCTCAATCCTGATGGGTGAGCGAGACACTTAGATGGAGGATTAGTAGATTTGATTCGAGGGATGTAGAAGCATAGGACAATCTATGCATGGGGTTGCTGCATCTTAGCACACTTATATTATAATCTTGGAAGATTTATATTTTGAGAGATTGACAGTATGGTGCACTGCACACTTCTACAAGTGTGGTGTCTTGAGCATATCACATGCACTAGACCTATTAGACTCCCTTTTGCTATAGCTGTGGGATATCCATGAGCATTCGTATATCCTTTGCAATGCTTGTGGCATTATGAAGATTTGCACTTTTGGAGAGTAAGGTTTGACTAGCTAGAGGAGGAAAATATCAAATGAAAACCTTATCTACTCACTCTACAATGGCCAGATCCCATAAGACAACTGAGGAGGATGTAGACGGACAGGTTTCTAGCTAGGAGGCATGACTATGTTGTATGACTGTTCTATTATGGGTGAGTCATGCAATAGTTTGGACAAGTATAGACACCACTGAGGGCATGCCCCTTCATTAGGTGATTAGTGTGGAGTTCTTGAAGCTCAGGCAATTAGTGTGGAGTGCCTGAAGGTCAAGTGATACTATTCAGCTAACTATGGATCATGATCGTGAGAGTGATCCCGATGCTTTAGATCATGACCAACCCCCAGTTACCGAAACTAATGATGTTGGTAGCATAGATGAGTATGAGGAGTGGTGGCTAGTGACACGACCAGATCCTATATTCCCCATGGATTTCCCTATAGGTGATGTAGGACTAGCACCAGATGAAGGAGATGAGCTAGAGGACAAAGCAGAGGATGTTCAATACAGGCCATCAGATATATTTACTGATGTGATTGATGACAAGTATGAGTTAGAGGCTAATCATGATTATGAGGACTAGGATGATGAGGAGGATGAGGAGTATGATGAGGATTATTATTACGAGGAGGAGCCACCGTTGAGTGAGGGTGATGAGGTATCGATTGAGGATCATTACAAGCATGGAGAGTCCTCACATACTTACAGGACTAGATCATGTGCAAAAGCTATAGCAAACATTGGCATCCAAAGTTAGAGATAGGATAGCACATCCTCCATGCCCCCCAGAGATGATGAGGTTGACATTCCTCATACACCTAGAGACATAGGTGATGATATTTTAGATTTTACACATGTACTTGAGTATAATTATGTTTTTAATTTTATATATATCTGAGACTCAGCAGTTCACGATCTCGATCACACACAAGTGTCTCACAAAATCCAAGGATCAGATCTCAAGCACCAAAGTGCTAGGGGTCTAGTTCTCACAAACCTTGGTGATGATGTATATGATGATGTATAAAACTTTGATATATATATAGACATGCGTACTAGATATTGTGATGATTTTATTTAACGTGTTTGAATGTTAAATTCAATGTGATTAATTAAATGACTTATGGTAAAAGTATAAATAATTAATATTTGCATGATTTAACTAGATTGATGTGATCTAATATAAAACATATTTTAGTTTTACTATAGATACAACAGTGGTGATTAAAGAGTTATGTTAAATTAAATATACGTATAAGAATCTAACTTAACATAACATAAGGGTGGATAGTATGACACCTAAAGTAATTATAAAATGTACTTAAATAATTACCTTAGTGTTCAAGACAAACACAAGATTAGTTGTCAAGAATGAAGCAATGTGAAAGTCACTTGGAACCAAATAACTTTAAAGAACATCACTTTAACAATCATACTATTCGAAGAGGCTAAAGATAATACTGACACAAATGCACAACATTAATAGGTTCCTTAAGGGGTGTCCTATCAAGTTCCATCAAGACATAAGCACCAGACCCATAATTGGTATCAACTACATAAGGTCCTAACCAATTAGGGCTGAATTTATCTTTTTCTTTGTTATCCGCACTAGTATTACATTGATTCTCAACAAGAACAAAATCACCCTTATGAAATGTTTGAGGGATGACCTGCATGTTATGTCTTCTTTGTAGTTGGTTGATGTGAGCTTGGATATGTTCACTTGAGCATTAATGTGTGTTTCATCAAGCATCTTGAGTTGATGTAATTGTTGTTATTTATAAGTAGCATCATTGATAAGGTCTTGGAGAGAAAATCACAATGTAGGAATTTTTGACTCCAAGGGCATGGTTGCATCAGTGCCATAAATGAGATTATAAGGTGTGGTTCCAGTGGCTGATCTAACACTTGTTTGATAGGCCCAAAACACATAATGTAATTGTGTATGCCAATCCCTATGATGCTTGTTGACAATTTTCTTGAGGATTTGTTCTAGAATTCTATTAGTGTTTTCAGCTTGTCCGTTCAATTGTAGATAATACAGTGTGGAAAAGCATTGTTGAATATTGAATGTTTCAAGAAATTTCTTAACTTCATTATTTTTAAATGAAGTTCCATTGTCTGAAACAATGGCGGAAGGAATCCCAAAGTGAGAGATAATGTGCTCCAAAATGAAACAAAAAATTACTTCAGTAGTTGTAGAATGAAGAGGAATAGCTTCCACCCATTTCATAAAATAATTTGTTGCAGTTATGATAAGTTACATGTGTCCAGTAGAACAAGGAGGTAAATTTTTTCCAATAAGATCCAATCCCCATACTAAAAAAGGCCAAATGGGAACTTGGACACAAAATTCAGAAGTAGGAGCATGGATCAAATTGCTATGTTCTTGACATTTACAAAATCGATTAACGTAAGTGAAGCAGTCTTTTTCCATGTTTCACCAATAATAACCCATAAGGATAAGTTTTTTCACTAATGTTCATCCTCCAAAATGTCCACCACGGGCACCAACATGAGCCTATTCAAGTGCTATAGGGATCTCAGAATCCTTAAGGTGTCGTAATAAGAGACCATTGTAAGATTGTCTATACAATGCATTGGCAAGGATGACATATTTAGCTACTAGTTTACGTAAACGATTTCGAGCATTGATTGTTGTAGGTTTGAGAATGGTACCATCTTTTAAATAGTTATAAATTGTATCATACCATTCGCATGAGCCATCTTGAGTGATTGGTAAAATGTCTTCTAATTGAGTGTCAATCGAAGGTTTCATGATGGGATGAATAACAAAAGTGAATTTTGTGGAAGGATCATGTGGGATATAAGAGAGCCTGCACTCGCCATTGCATCTGCATGTTGATTTTCTTTTCATGGGATTTTATCGATGGTGAATGATTCAAACTTATCTAACAATTTCATCGTAAGATCCTTGTATTTGAATAATTTATCATGTTTAGTTTGATATGTACCATGAATTTTTTTGATAATTAATTATGAATCACCAAAGATCTTAATGTGTTTAGCGTTCATTATTAAAGTGTCTCACAAATCCACAATTAATGCGTCATACTCAACTGTATTATTTGTGCATAGGAAATTTAATTGATAAGATAAGGGAAGAGGTTGTACATCAGGTAGGATCAATACCACTCTGACACTAGAACCTATTCTACACTTAGATCCATCAAAATATAGTTCCCATGTTTCAATATCAATAGTTAAGACATGATCATCAGGAAAGGAATCATGAGTAGGTAAAGAAAAAGGAGAAGAAGCATCAGCGAAGTGGTCAGTTAAGGCTTGTACTTTGATTTATTTTTGTGAAACAAAATTAAGGTCAAACTCAGTTAACAACATCACCCACTTAGCTAAGCGACCAAAAAGATTGGTTTTGTTGAAAATATGTTTAAGAGGATCAAATTTTGTCATGACTTGTACTTTAGTGTTTAGTAAAATAATGTTGTAACTTACTAGTAGCAAATACAAGAACCAAGCATTGTTTTTCAATTAGTGAGTATCGAATTTCATAATTGATTAAGGCTAGAATAATGTAATAAATGAGACTCTCTTTGAAATTATCATCTTTTTGTGCCAATAATGTTGCAAGAGCATGGGATGATGTAGTGATGTATAAGATAATTTTTTTTGTTGGTATGATGGGTTGTAAACCAGGTGGAGTTGCCAGGTATTCCTCTAAACTCTCAAAAGCTTGTTTACAATCCTTATCCCAAACAAAAGGTACACATTTTTTTAGAAGATGTGTGAAAGGTAACGTGTGATTTCCTAAAGAGGCAATGAAATAATTGATAGCTTGGATTTGACCTTGTAATGTTCTTAATTGAGAGATATTTTTAGGAGATGGCATGTTAATGATTGAATCAATTTTCTTTGTATCCGCCTTAATGCCTCTATGAGATATAAAAAACCCTAAAAGTTTACCACTATCTATGCCAAAGACACACTTTTTTGGATTTAAGCGCATATTATAATGTCGTATTTGTTCGAATATTTTTTGAAGAATATTTACATTGTCTTGTCTTGTTAAATATTTAGCTAGGATATCATTAGTATAATCTTTCAAAATTTTGTGAATGTAATCATGAAAGATCAATGTGATTAGTCATTGATAAGTTGCACCAGTGTTCTTTAAACTGAAAGGCATCATAACCCAACAAAATGTTCCCCAAACAGTTGTAAATGTAGTTTTATATTGATCTTGAGGATTAATAAAGATTTGATTATAACTAGAAAATCCGTCCATGAATGACAACAAAGCATGTCCAGTAGTTGAATCCATGATCATGTTTATATTAGGAAGTGGAAATTTGTCTTTTAACACTGATACATTTTGAACCATTTTTGGACGACAACTCGTCAGAATTCTGATGAGCTATCGTCAAAAAATGGTTCAAAATGTATCAGTGTAAGGAATCTTTATTCAAGTCACAAAAAACTGTACATATCCTAATACAATTATTGGGCTTAGCAATTGTGACAATGTTTGATATCCAAGGAGAATAATCAATAGGTTGAATGAAGCTTGCATCAAGGAGTTTTTCGAGGTCTGCTTTAACATGCAAGGCTATATTAGGGTGCATTTTTCTTATCTTTTGACAAACATGTTTAGCATTTTCAGCAAGAACAATGTAATGCATCACAATTTTTGGGTCAATTCCTGGCATATCAGAATATTTCCAAGCAAATATTTTAGGAAAGTCATGAAGTAAAGTTGTAGTGTCTTCTTGTTCTTTATCATCAAGGCACTTCCCAATTTTAATAACTTTGTCTTTATCATCAATTTCCATTGGCACATCAATTGTATCTCCTAAAGGGAGTGCATTGAATTGAGGAGCTTCAGACGCATTGTGTTTTTTAGTGATATCACATTCTTCTTGTTTGGTAACAATCATGGCATAAGGAAGACTTTCCATGAAAGTAGTAGAGGATGTGTTATCATAGATTCCTAACATTTATTTCAAATTTTCATCACTATCCACAAACTTCCATGATGGTGGCATTTTCACATCAAGTAATTTAGGATGTTTGATTATAAGTTGGTGTTTTGATTGACATGTAATAGCGTTGATGTTTAAAGATGGTCATTGAGTAGCTTTTGTCATTTTAGTAAAAGAATATCCCAATCCAGTTTTTGTTTCTTGCATATTACGTTTGATAGGGACACAGATGCCTTGTTCATGTTTTCCATATCCTTTTCCATTATATCCTAGTTGTTTTACGAGTTCATATCCTTTTCCATAAATTCATTCCATTTCTTTCGGATAGGTAGGTAGAGATTGATAATCTATCTAATCAATTTTTTTTGTGTATGTTTCATTTTCTTCCAAAGTAGAAGAGATAGATGTTTGAGAGGAGTATTGAGATTTTTGAGTGGTTGTGATTTTTGGTTGGTCTTGTTTCTTGTCTTTCTTTTGTGTGAGTATGTATTCACCCATAAATTAGGGTGTGAATTCTAAGGTTCCCCATTCGTCACCGAATAATTTAGATATCGATTCCTCATTGTTTTGTTCAATTTCAAGAGGATCTATATTAGATGCTGGAATAAATGTTTTGAGAGTGGTCAAAACTCCTTTTTCAAGCTGCAAGCAACTTTCAGTCTTGGGGTCTATTTCAACTTTATAGATATGATTGTTATAGACATATTTCATGATATGGTGAAGGGTTGAAGGCACTGCATTCATCTCATAAATCCATGGTTTTCCTAGAAGAAGGTTATACAAGAGATCATAAGGCATGACATGGATAGGAGTTTCCAAAGTAGCGAACCCAATCGTAATAGGAAAGGTAATTATCCCAAGCAATTTCTTTGTTGTATTGTCAAATCCTTGAATGGAGATGAAATCAAGTATTATTTATGACCTATCAACATCTAATCGATCAAGGAGATTCACACTACATACATTAAGAGCAAAGCCATTATCAATGAGAGTTCGTTTGATACCCATGTGATTGAATTAAAAAATTATCATAAAGGCTTCGTTTTGTTTGCCCAACTCTAAAGGAGGGACCTCATGTTGATGAAAGGTAATGTCAAGATTTGGTTTTTGGATGAGAGCTACCACATCATTTGGAGTGGTACCAAGAGGAACTGAGATTTGTTATAAAGCGGTTTGAAGAGTGTTGTGATAATTTGGTGAGATTTGAAGCAAATCCCAAAGGGAACTCTTGGCAAGAGTATTCTTTAGTTTTTCAACATCATATTCCTTTGTGTGTGGGTTATAATGAGGAGCACTAGGATAATTAGGTAAAGGTAAAGATGGTGGGATTGGTTCCAGTGGTTGTGGGTTGTTTCAAGTGTTATATGTTTGAGCAAGAGTATCATTACTAGATTGTTGCGACACATTGGTTTTAGGGGGGTAGAGGGTGTATTAGGGTTGGTTAGAGTGATGAAGTTTATGTTAGGGTGGGTAAAGAATAAGTTGAGGTTTGATTACATTAATGTCCTTGGTTTTATATGTCTCACAACAAACCAAAGCGGATGATTTGGGTGAGATAAAGCCCTGAAGAGACTCATCTATCAAGTGCAAAGCATCACTACTAAAAGGTTTGAGGGATAAATTATCGTCAATTGGTTTAAGGTGTGCAACAGAAGCATTAGAGGTGTGAATGTTGGTTATCATAAGGTTATCACAACAAACCTTATTCGATGGCTTATGCGAGATGAAGTCTTGGAGGGAATCATCTAACAAATCAAATTCATCACAAGGAAAAGGTTTGAGAGGGATTTTATTAATAAGGGGTTTTGGTTTCTCATTGCAAGTGTTAGAGGATGGCATGAGTGAGAAAAAGTCTTGAATAACTTCATCTAACTTGTCAACATCATCACTACTAAGAGGCTTGGATGAGATATTGTTTCTAATTTGTATCATTTGTTTGAAGGGTTGGTTGGATGTTCTAGTTTTGGTGTTTTTATGTATCAATGAATTTGATCTAACAGAACTAGGAATGAAAGAAAAAAAGGAAATTTGCAAAGACCTAAAACTATCTAGGAATGGCATGAAATAAAGTAAAATTTGGGCTTTAAGAAAATAGAAACAACTAAACTGTAACAGAAAGGAAATTGCAGAAAATAGGAGGGTACAAAGAAAGAAATGAAAATCTGGAAATTCTGATAAAAAACTACAAAGGATTGATTCGCCCAAGGTGGCGAATGAGTCTGAGGGTAGGTGATTTTTTAGGTTTTTTCTAATTTTTTTTGTAATTTTATGAAGGTTAGTAGGTCTAAATAATGCAGCTACAGATTAAGAATGCAAAAATTTGGAATGATTCAATGAAATAATATGCAATAATGGACTCTAAATGATGCTTTCACTAATGCAATACTTTTGAAAATGTAAAAAAAATTTAACAATACCCTAATTGAATATTCATGCAAATGAAATCTAAGATGCAAGATGCAAATGGAATCAGCGAGCTAACATGTTCAAAATTCATGTTCACCAAAATGAATCGTAGATTTTTGGCTCACTAGGACTTCTCTTGCTCTTATAGGGTTTTTCACCTAAAAGGAGAGAGGTAGGGCCAAAAATGCTAAAGGGTTCACTCAAATTATGTTATGTATGATGTTATCTAAGTTAAATGAAGTGATCAAAGTGCAGGTGAATGATTTAAATGAAGGATATTGAATGCAAAATTAAGATTTATGCTATGTTTGAAAACACGGTGTTGTTTCTAAGAAACTTGAAAGAAAGAGCAAGAATGCAAATTAAACCAAGTAGAAGATTATTTTTTAGAATAAGTGCACCTGGGAAACTGACGAAGACTAAAAATAAATTTGGAAATCTGATGGAATCTAATATTGAGTTGACTAGGACTCATTCACTACCCTGGGTGAATCAGTCACAGTTCTGGGTTTTTCTGCACATAAGCTATTTTTTGTCAACCAAGAACTAGGATATGCATGTAACTTAAAATGACATCATAGGTGGGACTCATTCTCCATGCATGGTGAGTCATTCTACTTTCAAATTTCTGCAACTTCAAAATTTTGTTTGACACCTAACACTTATACAATAATTTTTCACGGAAACCCAACTCGAGATCTCATAAAATTCATGTAGAACAACTTAAAATTGTTTTTCTAATGGGGGTTTTTCCTTTGTCAAACCCCTAGCTAGGTAATTAAACCTTGAATGGAGAAATATTTGCATAAACCCTAGCCTTAGATGTGTTAAAGACTAGGAAAGTCTAAATCATACCAAAAACCCTATTCTATTTTTCTAGAATAAGAAGTGCAAAGATAATTTGTGTGATGCAAGGTATCAAACCTTAGAAACCTTGCAACACATGAAGAATGGAAATGAAATGACAAACAAAAAAAATGCAAACCTTAATCTAAAGATAGAGTGAAAATGGAAGATGGAATCAATATGAAGCAAAGTCCCTAGGTATGATTTGGTGGCTAGTTGCACCTCTTCACCCTAGATTTCTTCATGATTCACCATAGGTATCCATCAAAAACCCTTTTCAATGTTGAACTTTGATCCAAAAAGTGCGCTTCAAAGCCTACAAAAATCCTAGTTTGTTGCCCTAAAACTTCAACTTTGCTCATAAAACTTGTTGTAGAAAACTTGACTCTAAAAATTGCTTTTGTGAAAATGACTAAAAGATGTGAAAAATGAATAAAAATGAGTATTTATAAGCAACAACACCTAATTTTCCTATTTTTTAGACCTAAGAAGCTAACATTCACCAAGAATTTAAGTTGAATTAATAAAATTCCTGCTCAAAATTGAATTTTCCCTCAAAAGGGACTCATTCACCACCCTTGGAAAATGGGTCCCACTAGAGGGGACTCATTCACCCAAGGTGGAAAATGGATCCCACTACTAATATTTGAATGTGGTTTTTTGGGATATGAAAGAGTTAAGTGTTTTTGTCAGGTTTTAAGTGATTTCCCAGGTGAAATGAGCCTCTAGATAAAAAATAATGGATCTTAGGCACCTATAAATGTCGTTTTGAATGATAAATGGTGCAAAAGGACTCATAAGTGGGCTTGACCACATGTGAAATTTTCCCTTTTTTCAAGAGAATCCAATTTTCTACGGTGCAAAGGGATATACCTCAGATGTCTTGGAAGAGAAGAAGTTGCCAAGGTTATGGATGAATTGCACGATAGGTATGGGACATGCCATTGATCAAGTATGGCCACTGCTACTTGGATCATATGCACCAGATATTATTGGCCCACCATATTCAAGGATACACACAATCATCTAAGGTCTTGTCATGTATGGTAGGCCTTTGCCACTAGGGAGAGGAATGTTGCTTTACCACTATAGCTTGTGATTGAGGTAATAAATTTCGATCAGTGGGGATTGGAATTTATTGGTCCTATCAACCCATTATCTTTAGCTGGACACAGGCATGTCCTAACTACAACTGATTACTTCACTAAGTGGACTAAGGAGATTCCCTATAAGCAATGATCCACAAAGGTAGTTATAAACTTTCTTGAAGCATGGATTATTAATTATTTTGTTTTTCCTTTTGCAATAGTGTGTGATAATGTACCTGCATTTGTATCTTTAAGGTTATGTAGATGGGCATTTGATCTTGGCATCATAATTAAGTTTTCATCTAATTATTACCCTCAGGGAAATGGCTTGGCAAAGTCTACTAACAAAAACTTTCTTGTTGTCAGTAGGAAGTCGATTGTCAAGAACCCTAGAGAGTGGCACACTCAATTGAAATTTACTTTGTGGGTTAACTATACCCAACATAAAGCTTCATTAGGAACCACCCCTTACCACTTGGTTTACGAACTTGAGCATGTCTTTCCCATCAAACTAAGAATCCCTACCCTTTATTTGATCAATTAATATTATGAGGAAGGGGAATGTTTAGAGGCCCACTTAGTTTAACTATTATAACTAAAGGAAAAGAGGGATAAAGCGTTAGATAATTTTGCTAAGCACCAAGGTGTTGTTAAAAGATGATTTGACCATGGAGCCAAAGTTAAAGCTTTCATGATCTCTAAATTTTTTTTGTACTAGGATAAGGCACATGAGAAAAAGGGGGAGCATGGTAAATTTGATAAGTTATGGCTTGGCCCCTACAATTTTTTTGAGATTCTAGGAGATAATGCTTTATGCCTCAAGAATCTCACTAGAGAAGATGTCCCATTGCCAGTCAATGGGCAATACTTGAAGCATGATTTCCTTTTCTGAGTTGTTCTTAGCTCATCAAATTATAAATAATTATTTTAGGTTTTGTTTTCTTTTTATTTTCTTCACTTTTCTCTACTTTTTTCTTTCAAGTTTTGGTTAGTTTTGGTTGCTTTGTTTTCTTCATTTTGGGTTCGAGGTTTTTCTATTTTCTAGTTGGGGAAGTGTCTTATTTGTACAATAGTTGTTTCTCATTTGGGGTTGCTTTAAGTATCTCTTTTACAAACTCTAATCATTTTTCTAGAGGGTATGGTTCAAGTCTTCTATTCAGTGTCACATGTACTAAACGTGTAAAGGGGATAAGTCATTGGATTGAGTTAGTTTTTGAATGTGCTAAAATCTCACAATTTATAAACATCTTAAGAATCCTAGGGTTGTTTTCCACTCTTTGTGAGGCATTTTTAATTGAAAAATATTATATTTCAGCTTCAACGCCACTATGATTCTTAACCCTGAGTGTGAGCTTCATTGCTCACATGTTGAAAATAAAAAGAGTAAAAAGAAAATCAGAAAGAAAAGAAAAGAAAATATTGAATATTAAAAGAAAGTGAATTCAAATTTTTAGGAGAATCTAAATATCTCCACCGGGGCTATGGACGTTTGGCTAGCAATAGAGCTATATTCAGGAGAATCACAACGATAATCTCATTGGGGCTATGGATGCCTAGTTGGTAGGGGGCTCTATCTAGGTTTCTTTTGAAGTTAGAAACCTTCATGTAGCTTAACCTGACTAAACTTCATTCCTGCTATGACTAAGGGAGATAAATTACTACATCTGCACACACATAGATTTCCAGCACATGAAGGCTAGCTTGTTCATTGATTTTGAGACTTTAGTTTATTGGTTGACCTAACATGAGGATCGAAACCATAGATTCTGGGTTCTTGATTCTAGTTTTCCATCAAAATGCTACGGAGAATTTCCCCAACAAGAGTCACCATTTGTTGTGAACTTTTTCACACATGCCCCACCAAGGTAGGGACCCTCTTTTGTTTTCATTTTTATATTTTTTGTTTTGCTTTAGGTTTGTACTTCTCCCCTTAAGGGAAGAGTTCCTCTGGTTTTGGGTCTGCTTCACCTGGGTGAATTAAGGATCTATCTACACTTTAGGTGCTCCTATTTTGCAACATTTTGGTCTTGAGTGATGGCTTGATACCCAACTATCCATGCAAAATCCGCTAAAGTCTTGAGTTGTGTAGGTCAGGCAGGGTTTCAGGAAATCCATCCCACACTAGATTTTTTGAAGGGATGTTCTTTCATAGAATCTGCCACTAGGTGAATTCCCTAAAATTTTGTCCATTCAAAGAATCACCACCAGGCAGATTCCCCGAAAGTCTGTATATTCAGATTATCCCCCACCAGGCGGATTCCCTAAGGGTCTCTCTGTTCGAAGAATCTGACCCTTGCCAAATTTTCCAAATCCTTCTACCCATCACATTTATGAAGTTCTCTAAGGGGTCATGTCACTGCATTTATTGCTCAATGATCATCATACTTGAGGTGCATTTATTTCCATTTTGGGGGTTTTAAGTTATGATTTTTCTTTCATTTCTCATTTTGCATTGTGCTATGATTTAGAAATTTCTGTTATTTCTTGGAATTTAGAGTTTACAACTTGGGCGTTAGCATTTTAGGGCTTCTCATTGATTTATTGGCTACATTTGGTTCTCTAGTGTGTCCTCCTTGGCCGAAAGGTAAGAGCTTCAAACCACTCATGTTTTTGGCTTAATTTTTGTGATGGTTTTAGTGATTTGATGGTGTGTATACTTGTTATTGGTTTCTCTTCATTGATCAATCCTAGAGGTATTGTTGCATCAGTTTGGGTGCACTCAATTTTCTTCAATTCTATTTCTATCAATGGATTTTTGAAGTGGTTTATGGTGCCCTTTGAGTTTTCTGGGTGATTATTTAAATTTACACAAGCTAGGGCATCATTCTCCCATTAAGGTTCCTCTTTTTGGATTGGTTGTTGCTAGGGGTGCCAATCTCCATGAAGCTAGGGTTTAACATTCAAGTATTTGATGGTTATTATGATGGTTAGTTTGACATGCGCATTATGAAACCCTAGTTGTGTTTGTTTTCCCTAAGTCGGGTTCTTGATGATTTGATGGTTGAGTTTGCATGACAAGTTTCGAAGGGTAAACCAGTTTGCATTATGAATTTATGCTTGAATTTTGGCCTAAGAAATTACTTTGACACTTGGGTTTTTCTAAGACTGAGGCCAATGAAGAACTTAAAAAAAAAATTCCCCCAAGCAGATTCTTTCAAAGTTAGTTCCTTTGGAAAATCTACCCTCAAGCAGATTCTTCGAAAGACATTTCCTTCAGGAAATTTTCATCCTCGCGAATTCTCTGAGTCAGCCAACCAACCAAGTTTCTAAAGTTGTTTTAAACAAGAGTGATGCATTAGAAGGACTTCAAAGATGATTAAGGAGTGGTCTAATGACATGAATAAATCATTCTAAGGTATACTGTAATCGATCCCCCATTCTTTGAAAAATCTATCTGCTTGTGGTTTTTCTAAAAATCCTCAAGGCCTTGAAATTTTTGAACTTTGTGAATAGTGGGGTTTGAATGCATGGATTTCACATGAATATTCAAATGAACATAGTTGCATGAAGTTAACAAGTGAGAGATGACTTGGGTTTGCATTGAATTGAAATTTTCAGAAAATTCGTTGTACTCTGGATTCCCCGAATGTCTAGGCATTCGAAAATTCTTCTTGCTCTCAAATTCTCTGAAATCCTTTGAGACCCTAGATTTTTGAACTTGGGTGGATGAAAATGAATGTTTAAGTTTGATATTTTTATGGGAGTCTTTATGATTTCAAATTGATTGTGAAGAGATTTCAATTTAAATTGGCTAGATTGTTTTACTTCGGAAAACCCATTCCCTTAGAGATTCCCCGAGTTTGAACTTTCAGAAAATCCACCTGGGGGTGGATTCCTCAAAATCCCTTTATGACCAAAATTTCTGAGAAGGTGAAAATCCTAAAGTTTAACATTGTTTCATTCCAATGTTTTGTAATGGGATTTTGAGGTTTCCATGATGTTTTGAAGGTCAATTATGCAACATGTTTATGTGTTTTCTTGGTAATCTTGATAATATGGTTAGATTAAATTTTGATTATGCTTAATACCATAGTGATTATGACTACTCTCCAATAGATACAGGTTGAGACTAGTCTAACCAAGGGATCTAAGGAAAAGACATTAGAAGCTAGTCCTAAGGAACTCCATACCAGAGCTGAAAAGATGAAGTATGACTTCAAGGGAATTTGGCCAAAATCTAAGATCCTCTCAAAAATGGATTAAAATTGGTGACACCAACATGGTACATGTTGATATGATGACTTCAAGCAAAGAATGTTTGGAGATGCACCTTCCCAACTAGCACAGATCATCAACAATAGAGGGTTGGCCGAGGCAGTAGGATTCCTACCCACCTTGCAGTATCCAAAGCTAGTATTGGAGTGTTCTAAGAACTATGACTTGGACAAGAGAGTTATCATTAGGCCCCAAGTCAGAATCATGGCCAACTTGATAGAGGAGTCCATTGTAGAGACTTTCAACATTAGGTCACATCAGAAGTTGGTGAAGATCAACATCAAAGATGCTGAGGAATTTTATACAAAGGATCCTAACAAGGCTAAATTGTTAATGATGAGCAATAATTGGATGGCCAAGCCTAAATCACATTACTCAAATTTTCCCAAACAATTACACAAGTGTGATTTTAAGCTGGAATACAATGATATGATTACCCTTCTAGGAAGAGTAATGGGCTTGGAAGATGTTGTCATATTCAGGGATGTTTTATGTCATTTCTTAGATTGTGAAAGGACTTCATTACCATTGGGAAGGTGTTATATGTGACAATTTGGATGAACAATTAAGGAATGTCCAGGATACAAAGAAATTCACTTTGACATCCTACTTGATGTACATGCTGGCCAAGAAAAATAAGTATAAAGGGTTGAGTTTTAGAGGAGCCCTTTCCCAGGATATAATTTGTGATGTTTTACCTCAGCTTCAATTCAACACAAAAAATTATAGGAGGGTAAATGATGCCTTTTACATGTACATCACAAGGCTGTTGCAAGATGCATTGCATGTGAGAATTTCAGTAGAGGCCATGGAGTTGATAAGAAAATATGGCCAATGGTTTATTCAATTCTAGAATTTTTTTATATGAGGATAAAAGGATCACCAACAGTGCCATTGAGATTACTTAGATAGGTCCAACCAATAAACTTATCTTGCTAGAAGTAGCTAGGAAACTAGTGGTTGTTGACATAGTGGTGAAGGATATGCATGAACTAGGGCTCAAAACTAAATTCCCTTTAAGAATTGAAGTCTTGGAGGTCTCCCCTTCCATCCAAAGTGCTCATTATTCTAAAAAAGAGATGGTACATTTCAATTTTTATTCACACACAAATAGGGACAACTTTGATGCCTATGGTGTTGCTTACAAACAGGCCAATGTGGAATACATGAATAAAATCCACATAGAGGACTATTGGGCTAATTGTAGGGATGAGTTTGAAGTGATTAGAAGAAAGTTCTCAAGGTTATCTTTGAAAATGATCAGATTGCATAGAATTGTCAATGTGCTCGACCAAGTAGATGATGATGGAGACCTCTTATAATATCATAACTATGAGTAGTACAAGGATAACCCACTTCCCCCTATCAACTGGTCTAAGGAGGAGGTTGTAGATATTAATGTGATTAATGCTCCTATTTTGAGATATTCCAAGTTATGAGTAAAGCATAAGATCCTGGGGTTGGAATTAGATGGAATAAAATTCACCTATCACTTGATGGGAGACCTTGAATCTCATTCAGAAGAAGTTGCTAAAGATAATACAATAGAGCTCCCTTCAGTGGAGGAAAGAGATAAATCACAGTTTATTATCAAAAGGAGAACCAGAAGTCAGGCTAAAGCCAAAGAAAAGAGGTAGCTAGTAGCAAAGGCAAGGAAGCCTTCAAAGGAGATTGGTAAGGAATATATTGAGGAGCCACAACCCTCCAAGAAAAGAAAGATAATCACCAAAGGCTAGAAGTTTCCAAAAGCTAAGAGGACCAAGGTTATTGATAAAGAAACTACTTGGGGCCATGTCGTTAACATTGAAAGTTCTAGAGAAAAACCACAAGTATATGTGAGGAGAAGTTCTCCTAAGTAGAAGGAAACTCTAGAGGAGGAAGTGAATAAAGAGCAAAGGGTAGCCATTGAAGAGGCACCTACTGATGATCTTATGAAAAATATGGAGAGGGAAGCTACAAGAGATAATTCTCCTATTACATATTCGGTTCACAATGTACAATTCAATGAGGAGTGTAATACCTCTAGTGCCCCTAGAAAACAACATGAAAAAGAGGAGAATAATCCTATTAATCCCAAAGAAGAAATGTCAGATGAAGAGGTCCCTACACCGAAGGGAGGACAACTGAGTGATTTTGAGAAGCAGCTAGAAGAGGAAGAGACACAAAACAAAGAGAATAATTTAGAGGTGATTGTTGAAATGCCTTCTCACCCCTTAGTCCAAGAGAACCTTGATATGCCATCCATTGAGATTGAAGGTGAGGAAAAAATTTCAATGAAGATGATGAATAAACAAATCATGGGAAAGATGGTGTAAATGTAGATAATTTTGAGGATAGTCCTTTCCACGATCAATCAGATCAAGATACTTCTGAGAAGGATGCAAAAATTGAGCAACCAATTGCCCCATAATGGTTGGAAAATATATTGAAGCAAAAAGAAATAACTGTGGAGGATGAAAATCTAAACTAGGGAAAGTTCTTGGAGAGTTGGGGACAACTAAAGGAAAGGAAAAGAGCATGAACAATTTCTAAGTTCTTTGGGGATGAGTTCAATAACAAGTTTATCCATGTTTCCACTCTTGCAAAGAATAATTATAAGGATGAGGTAAGACCCTCAAATTACAAAGTTCAAACAATCAATTTGGGTCCCACCACAAAGGAGCTGAAAAAGGAAGAGTTTCAAGAGTCATCTCAGGCCATCTTGACAAGATTGGATAAGGAAATTGAGGAGAATGAGAAATTGTAGAGGCAATTGAAAGAAGTATACAAGTATGTTTAGCATCTAATTAGGCCATTTCAAGCATAAAGTATTGAGGGGTCTTCATTCTCGAAAGGGTTGTTACCAAAAGAAGCAATGTCTAAAATTGAAAGATTAAAGTCCTATGTTGGAGACACACAAGAGTGGTTGCATAGTGTGAGTGAAACAAGTGACACCATGATTGAGAAAGTTCTGCAAATGCATGAAAAAGCATCATCTCTTTTTGAGAACATGGTTCAATTTCTTAGTGAGTGTCAGAATCTAGATGATATTGTTATTGGAGAACTTGAGAAGGCATTTGAGGTGCCTGCAGATGTATTGGTCGAGGAGGGTGTTCTTACAGCGGAAAGCATTGGAAATACCATGGTATGGATAGAGGCTTTCAATTTCACAAATGAGCTGTGAATGAAAGCACCAAAGAAGATCTCAAAGGCTCAAAACAAAGTAAACAAAATTTTTGATAGCTGTATTGCTTTCTTAGAGATTGTTACTAGAAGGAAGAAGCCTAGGAAGAACAAATTGAATGTTGGATAGCTACAAAAATGGTGGAATGAGATATATTCACCTGGAGACAATGGGCCAATAATGAAAGACCAACTGAAAGATGTTGCAATTTACATATCCAACTTGGATAGATATCAAGGTCTTTATTTTGATTGGGAGAAAAATTTAGTTAAAGACAAAAAGGAATTAAATTCAATCAAATCAAGGATTTATTTAATTTCCATCCCAACTCAGGCCAACCTAGACTTAATTCTTGAAAAGGTTAAAGAAATTTCTAGAAGAATTAAAAAAGAAAAGGAGAAAGGGGATTACCAGGCTGGACAATCTTGGAAACTATGTCATCTACATCAAGCTAGGCAATGATACAAGCCGTTTGATCCTTGAACTTTGTGCCTAGACCTTATTAAATCTTAAAATTGACTTTGGAATTGACATGTCCTAGTATTTTATTGTAAATTTAAATTAGGGAAACTTTAAAAAATGTGTTATGGCCAACCTAATTGTAAACTCTAATTTTGGCCGACCTAACTTGAGATTGCTATAAAGGCAGGTCTCCTCCTCATTTGTAAGGTTGATAGTTGATAGTGGATAGTGGGAAAGTCAATAGTTAATGGTTCTTGAGCTATTACATTCTAGGGAACTTGAATTGTTGCAAATTTTGGTGAAGTTAATACAGTTGAAGGAATTGATCTTTAGTGTTCTTCGATGTGTTATTCATCTATGCATGGTTCTTGTGCTTCTTATCTATTTCATTTTAAGTAAGTTGGTTTATAGTTAATCTTATCACTAGTTGCAATTCATTTATGGACTTATGATAAATTGTTTGAGGTGTTGAGGAATCTTCAGGTCCATACCTTTAGTGATCTGCTGATTGTGGATTGTTATGTAAAGTTAGCTTGGGCCTAATATATTTTGCACTTAAAGTTCATTTGTGAATGTTTAGATGAACTTTTGAATATTTGTAGTATGAAAATCATTTGATTCCTTTGGAGATTGTACTATCTTTGTGATATTGTTGATTTAATCTTGGTTAAGCAAAGATTGGTTTCTTGGGAAGATTGGTCCATCTTGAAAACTCTATTATTTGCATAATTGATCTCAGGTTTTAATTTAGATAATTCTCTCTCAAACTCTTATCCTTTTCTATTTATTTTAAATCAATATTATATCAAAACCCACAAAGAATCACCTTTATTGCCATATTTGAAGAATATTAAAGCTTCAATACTTTGTTTGTAAGGCCCCTTGTGATTACCAACATTTTCACATTATCACTAAGTTGTTTTGTTGCATTTTCAAGACCTAACATTAGAGACCTTGGGTTTATCTCTTGAAGCTTGCTGATTGAGATTTACCTTTCAACTGAGATAGGATATTATATTCTATTTGAGTTGTTTCTATGCAAAAAACACCATCAACAGTACCATTTTAAGTTCATTAGTTCACAAGGGCCCAAGTCCTAATGTGAATATGTTAAACACATTACAACACTAAATGAAGCCACCATTAAGATCAGTTAACAAGGAGGGCCCAAACAAGCAAGAAAAATGGATACTTTTTCCGTTGCTACAATTCCATTGAAGTTCCCACCAATTATCACTTTTTCATTTATTTTGTGACATTTGGGGCTCACCAAATCCCATACTAGTTTTTAATCCTCAAATTTTGTAGGACCATATATATTGAAAACTATAAATACATCATTATAGGAAAGATTGTGTATCTTAACCTTCGTTTGGTTTGTGTTTGATGCCTTAGATTCCAAACTCCCTAGATTCCAAAGGACACCCATGCCACTAGATGCACCAACTACATCCACAAATGTTCCCTCCCATCCTCTACAATATGTGATGAATGATTTAGTTTCATCATCTATGATTTTTTGTTTCTTGCAAGAGAATGAGATCTATGTTTTAACATTCCAACTAGTTCTTAACCAGTTGCCTCTTGTTAGGGGTATTGACACCCCTAACATTCCATGTTAGAATCCTCATCTCCCTCCAAAGGAGGAGTTACCTCCATTGGATCTCAACATGTATGACTTTATTGATGTTTGATCAACATTCAATGCATCCTCTCTTTTTTGTTTATTAGTTTTCCTCCCTATTTTTTATCAGAGACTGATTTTAATAATTTTTTTGCACTTTAACTAATGCATCTTGTTTCAAGGATATCTATGGCATCCTTTCCCCCATGATCCAAAATAGAATCAAACTCTTTTGCTACTTCATTGTTGACTATATAGAACTATAATGTTATGTTAATGGGGAAAAATTTAAAACATTATCATAAAAAATCAGAATATCCATACTTCATTATTGTATCATATTTGAAACACTAGTGCACTATAGTAGATACAAATTAGGCATTTAGGCCTCTTCCACGTCAACCCAAAATGTTAATTTGGCATGTGACTTTCTTCCTTTGTACTCATAGTTCCACTAGAATTGGGGAATGATGACTATACAACTTCTTCCTCTAATGATATATACATGATTATCATATATTCATATTGAACCTAGGTCTATCATCCCTTAGTGTGTGGTTGAGAGAGTGATCTTGTATATTTTATGTGACATCACTACCATATGTGATGTCATTCCATGAGAAAAATATTATTTGTTTCATGATGCAACATCATTGTTGGTTTGCATATGTTAAGAACCTATTTCTTTTTCTCCCTCTTGTTAAATAACTTCAATTTTTGGCCATGCAATTATTTTAAGGGGGTACTCTCACAATTGACACACTCCACTTTCTAAGGTTCAAAACAAAGACAACCTTTATTGTCTTTTGAACTTGGTAGCATATGAGCCACCTAGAATAATACAACTTGCTAGCTTGTGGTCCTTCATATGTCCTACCCTTTTCATGGTTATACTAAAACATAGCTTATAGTAACCATGGCCAATCAAAAGTGTTGTACTTTGGCATCTTCCCTACTAACACATGGAAGAGGCTTTAATACCACAACACTTTACATCATCCCCAAAAGTTGAAAGAGAAAAGTACAAAAAATAGAAGTAATCAAGGTACAAATAGAAGAATTAAAAACATTTTATCTACCTTGTATCATGTACCTACAAGGGTATCATCCTTCTAGAGAGATTAAGCATAAAAAAGAAAATATAGGGTACATCATAAAAAAATTAAGAAAACACCTATAATATGAAGATATGAAAACACTATTCTAAGTATCATCCTTGAATAAGTCATTAGTAGATCCTAATCTTGATCATAAGGAGAGGGAGGTTGAGCTTATAGAGGAAACACCATTAAAGAATTACTAGGCATCTCACTCATAGACATGACTAAGGCATTAGTTGCAAGTACAATTTCTTCATGAATTTCATGTGAGGAAAGTGTCAATGATCATGTGAATATTAGAGACAACATCACAATATTAATGAAGGATTCAAACAAGGACTCCTTATGAGGGGAGATTGGTGAATCACTATCAAAATATGTAATAAGAGGACTATCACTGCCAATCTCTTAAACATGAGTAGTGATAAGAACATAAGAAGTTGGGAGGTCTATTATGAGAAGAACAACTACAAAATGGTTTAGAGGTGGAAGAGAAGGTGGGTTTAGATTTTCTTTTTTGATGAGGTAGATTCAGGTAATGTTCAATTTTTATTTTAGGAGGTTGGTGGGGGATGCCAATTGTAATGATGGTGGGATGGAGAACATATAAAAAAATTTGATGGTGGGTGCTCTAAAATGGCACAAGGGTGTTGAGTGTGGTGCTTGAATGATAGATATGTTTGGCATGTCTAGTGATAATTTGCACCCTTTTGTGGTAAGGCTAGTTAGGATCATGATGAGGGATAGATGGTGTTATAGGAGTAGTTTGAGGGAGGTGGAGAAGGAGAAGGAGGCATGACAAGATTTGGAGTTGGTTGCATTAGAGGGGGATTCTCAATAGTGGCCATCTCCATGGTAGCTTGTTCATGATGCAACACATGTCGATGGCACTTGCGTTCATACGCAAGTTAGTTTTGCTGATGGCGGGGCCTAGGTTCAACTATAAGAGAGGGAACTAGATCAATAGGCTCTAATTGTGAGGTTGTCCTCACTAATGGAATGAGAGGAGAAAAAATTTTGATAGTTAGAAATCAAGAGACTTGGGGTGTACACATCAGAACCTATGCCATGTGTGCCTTTTCTCTTTCTGTTATTAGGGTTGTCAAAGGAACAAGAGGTACCACTAGAAAATGAGGTGTTAGTGGTGCACAAGAAGGTTCTCGTAGGATAATTTTATTTCTCTTTCCTACCAAATGGGTAAGTCTAGGAATGGTAAGAGCCACAAGAGAACAAAAAAAACCTACGAAGAATCTCAATAGCATGGGTGCCTTTCCTCGGTCTATCATACTGGCATGTGGAAGAAAATTAGATAATTCTAGAGGCTGGGGGAATAGGAGGTCAACCCAATGGAGTTTTCTTGTCCTTAGATATCGAAGGGGTAGGTGTGGAGACATGTGAATGTTATATGAGTGAGTGACAAAGTCAAACGTTTCTGCAATCCGAGTTCGGGCAAAGGAGGAATAAATTAGTGTTGCAGAGAACGGTGTGCATGTTATTCTGACACATCTGAAATCTCCAAGACTACTTTTGCGCGTAAGGAATGGATCGAATAAATGACAGCTCTTCCATTTGGCTTTATAATATTTAAGTTATTTTGTCTGCTAAAGATGGCCCGAACAATCAAGATTTGGAGGAATTATGGCACAAAAAGATAAAGAGTTCAGCTTGCATCTCACGTTCGAATATACAATTTTATAGTTTTGTATGGACGATGAGCAGCCACAATGGATATGTTTATATAAATAACATTGAAAAGGTCAAAGGGATCTCACGTAACTTACGGAGGAGAGAATTGTGTTAGTCTTTCTAGAAGGTCTTTGGATTCGATCTACATTCAAACAGATTATCGAAATTGGGGATTCTGCTTTCAAAAGACGTTTTCATAATTCTAAGAATACATATCGATTGACGATTTCAATCATTAGGGGTTAAAAAATAAATTGCTAGGCTGTGAAGTGCACATAAACACACTAAAAAATTAAGAGCTTGCATCCATCAACGCTACGGAATCTCCTTCAATTTGAATCATATTGATTTCATATAGCTTGCAAACTTGCAGACCAGGTAGAAGAGCTTCTAGTTGATTTTACTGGTAGTGCCATTTCCAACTTTTTTAAGGCTATTATCATTAGGTTTCCTTCTCATTCTAAATAACACATTTTTCATCTAACAGGTCTAGGCTTGTTTATTTTCGTTCAACTAATTAGAGGTGGGGGAGGTAGGGTGTTCATCTTTATCCTTAAGCATTGATTAATTAAAAAATATATTTGTGAGTTTCATGAGTTCATTATTCATATATTAATAGTAATATTAATATTAATATTAATATTAATATTAATATTAATATTAATATTAGTATATATTTGAAAGTTCATTGAATTGGTATAACATTGGATATCTGATTGATTGTTTTTAGATCAAACCCAATTATCGTTTATAGATCTTACTGTTTTGTGTTATTATAAAATCAACACAACTATTATGTTCACATTTACCCATCTACTATAATATAATCTATATTGATATATCATTATGCTATTAGTTATACTAATATTATTACAATTGTTTTTATAATTATATTTTAAAATTCTTTCAATAAATATTAAGATCCTAAAATTTTAACATTATAAAAAACTTCTTCCAAACTTGATAAATAAGAAAAGAAAAAATAAGATAAATACAATTAAGAAATAATTACATAGATAATACATGTGCATAGCTTATTGTATCTACTTTTATTTATGTTTGAGTGGACTGTGCATTCCAACAAGCTATATTCTATAATAAACTTTCATATTTCTTATCTGATTTTTTTTAATATACAAGTCTATGAAATGCTTATCAGAAAATTGTAAAGTGTAGTGTGTGTATCACAAAATTAATTTTAATAACCGTAAATCGTAATCTCCTCGAACATCCCAAAAAAGATCCCTTTGAATATATTAGCAGTCTTCTGTCTATGAAGTCTTAAAAACAACGAAAGCCCCAAAATAATATATTGTTATTTCCTCTGGAAGAAATACAGAACTAGTGCGTATAAGTCAACAATTACAGTTGTCGCTGCAGGGAAAAAACATTAGAAAACAAGACAATTGACGTGTAAACTCCATTATCAATACACCTCAAAGATTAGTCAATGAAACCCTCCATTCACCTACAACGCTTTCAAAGATTAGTCAATGAAACCCTCCATTAACTCAGTCCAGAAAGAGCAACTCAACAACTATGAACGCATCGAGACACACCTCTTAACCATATTCCTGAAGTATATAATTCACTTCCCAAATGCACATTGATCATATGATAGTCAATGCAGTGCGAGTGAGACGAAATAAATTCATATTTAGCACGACTGGTTTTGACCAAAAATAAAATCAACGCCGGCTGTATCTCTCATATTATTACAACATGTCCGAAAACCCGGAGAAAGATATTTGACAAAGCCGGCGACTATTAGATAATGTTGATTTTCGTAGTAAAGCAGTCCAGCTAAGAAGTTTGATTCATACCCGTGCCAAATTGAGGCCCACTTGAACGAGATAGGCACTCATCTTGTGCTATATAGAGAGGACGCTTACATTCCATTCATCATGGCTTCCAGCCAAACAGTGGAGCAGAATTCTGCCACGGCATTCCTCATTCTCTCATTGTTTTGTTTGCCGGCCTCTGTAGCTCAAGCAAATTATTATTACAAATCCCCTCCTCCTCCATATTTATATACGTCTCCTCCTCCACCATCTCCTTCCCCACCACCTCCTTACTACTAAAAATCTCCTCCACCTCCTTCTCCTTCTCCTCCACCTCCACCTCCTTCTCCTTCTCCCCCACCACCTTTTTTCATCTCCTCCACCCTCATATCATTATAAGTCTCTATTAATTTATGTAGCTTGGACAGGTGTCTCCATTCCCAAGTAGTGTTATTTAATTATTTAACTATTTTCTAGAGACCTCCAGAAAGGGCTGAGTTGTCTAGATAATTATGTAATTAAATAAATTGATTTCCCTAGAGACTTCTAGAATCCAGTTAGTTAGAGTTGTTAGAGTCTATTTAATCTTAGCCATTGATTGAGATTAAATCATGGCCATTGGTTTTCCAATGACAAAAGTATAAAAGGGGATCAATAGGCATTTGGAGAACACACAAGTATAGAGTTGAGAAAGACTTGCAGTGATAGCAAGTAAATTTGCAGTGAGAGCAAATAGTCTTGCAGTGTTAGCAAGGGCGCAGTGATAGCGTTGGGGATAGCAGCTGTGGAATTTCAGCAGGAGAAATTGAGGAAATAATTTTTGGAGAAGGATATTGCCGGAGCTCTGCCAATAAGAGGCAAGCAGTTTTGTATTCCTTAATTTTGCTGAAGTTTAATAGAATTCCTCATTTGCAGTAGTGGTTTTCCCTTCGAGGTTTTTCCACGAACAGTTTGTCCAAAAATATTGTGTTCATTATTGTGAATGTTTTCTTCTCTATTCTTGTGAGTTTTATTGGTGAAGTTGCAGTTGTGTTATTTTTCGATATTTGCTGAGAATTAATTTTTCAAAGTCAAATAATCTATGTATTAGATAAGAGATTAATAATCAGTAACTGCAATAGAATTTTCACATGGTATCAGAGCTGATCCGAGGACAAATTACGCAACACAGGAAAGAAAGATCTTGCCTCTTCAGAATTATTATTATTATTTGTTTTCTTTTATCTTTTGAGATGGCCTCAACAGGTTTAAGAGATCAGGACAGATTGGATGGAGCTTCAAATTTTGGTGTCTGGAAAGCCAGAATTTCTTTGTTGCTGGAAGAGAATGGGATCAAGGAATATGTGACCAGTGTTGTACCTGTACCTACAAATCCAGCACAGCTCTTAGCATATAAGAAGGAAGATGCCAAGGCGAGGAGGCTGATTCTTGATGGTGTCAAGGATCATATTGTTCCACATGTCGCAGAGTTAGATACAGCGAAGAAGATGTGGGATGCCATTCTGAATCTGTACCAGAATGCTACCACTAACCGGAAGCTGATTCTCAGAGAAAAGTTGAGGACTACTCGGATGAACAAGGGAGAGGATGTGACAAGTTACCTCACCAGACTCAGACTTGTCAAGGATGAGTTGGCTGCTGTTGGAGATAATCTAGGTGATGACGAGCTAGTGCGGATAGCCCTAAATGGGTTTACTAAGCAGTGGGATGTCTTTGTTCAAGTTATTAATGGACGAGACACCTTGCCGAGTTGGGATCGACTTTGGAGTGACTTCACTCAGGAGGAGCTTAGACTAAGTCTTGTCAGTAGGACCAGTAGCAAGAGTCAGCAAAGTGAGGCGGAACAGGAGAACGTTGCCCTTGCAGGAAAAGGGAAAGCAAAGAAGGGGTCTAGTAAAGGATCAAATCCACAAGGTGAGAAGAAGAAGAAGGATTTATCTAAAGTCAAGTGCTATGGCTGTCACGAGTTTGGCCACTATGTCAGCGATTGCCCACAAAGGAAGAAAGGCAAGAAGCAGACAGCAGCTTCAGCAAGTGCAGATGAGCTCTCTAGTAGAATGGAGGATGAGTTCGCTCTCATAGCTTGTATGGCTAGCTCAACCTCACAGGGTGTTTGGTATATAGATAGTGGGGCGTCATTTCATATGACAAGAGTTAGAGAGTACTTCTCCAGCTATAAGGAGGAGGACATCAGAATGCAGATTTCTATGGGGAACATGTCCAAACTCAATCTAGTTGGGAAAGGGACTGTTCTATTTCAGAGGGAGAATGGTAAGCGGATTCCCATTCATGATGTGTTGCATGTGCCAGGCTTGGGTATGAATTTGATTTCCATATCTGTCCTTCAGGATAAAAGTTACAATGTACTCTTTAGAGGGGCAAGTGTGTTAATCAAGCACAAGGATTGGAAATCACCCATAGCTATTGGAGTTAGGAGCGGTTGGCTTTATAGGTTGCAGTTTGATACTCATAAGGCACTGATGAGCAGCAGTAATTCTAGAGATCAAGGAGAGCTATGGCATAGGAGGATGGGCCATATACATCATGGAGCACTTAAAATGTTTCGTGAGGCTATGACAGGTGTTCCAGAGGTGAGCACAGAGCATGATGATGTTTGAAAGGGATGTGTGTTGGGGAAGTTTGCGAAAGAAACTTTTCCAAGGAGTGACACTAGATCCAAGGGTGTTCTTGATCTAGTACATTCAGACATATGTGGACCAATGTCGACGAAGTCTCTCAGAGGATATGAGTACTTTGTTACTTTTATTGATGATTTCTCTAGGAAGACCTGGATATACTTCTTGAAGACCAAGGATGAGGTTTTCAGTCACTTCTAAGAGTTCAAAGCTCTTGTGGAGAATTCGACAGGGAGGAAGATAAAGGTTCTTCGGTCAGACAATGGTGTCGAGTACAAAGGGAAAGAGTTCCAGGAGTTCTGTACCAGGGAAGGAATCAAGAGAGAGTGGACTGTTCCTTACAACCCACAACAAAATGGGGTTGCTGAGAGGAAGAATCGGTCTATATCAGAGGCAGCAAGGGCTATGCTGTATGACCAAGATATGTCACGTTACTTATGGGCAGAGGCATGCAGTACAACAATGTACATACAAAACAGGGTTCCACATAAGGTATTGGGCAAGATGACACCAGAGGAGGCATTCTCAGGGAAGAAGCCAGATGTCAGCCACTTCAGGATATTTGGGAGTTTGGCATATTGTCACATTCTAGGTGCGACACGTTCCAAGTTAGATCAGACTGCAGAGAGAGGGTACTTTGTGGGGTACAGTGAAACCTTAAAGGCATATCGGATATTTATTCCAGGGACCAGGAGGACTATAGTTAGATGTGATGTCAAGTTCATGGAGGACAAGGCATTCAGGAGGTCCAGAGATTTGCCAGCAGATGATCAGAGTGAGCAGTTAGTGGAAGCTCCAAGGATCGTTCAACCAGATCAAGGACAGCGAAGCTCGAGTACAGTTACTAGTACATGCACAAGCTCAGGTGCTGAGAATTCGCAGAGTATGGAGCAGCAGATGCAGCAGATCCAAGAGATGCATCAGGGTGATATGGAGGTTGATACTTCATCCTCTACAGTTGGTAGCAAGAACCAACAGTCACAAAGTGATACTCAGGAGTTTGTGGGAGCTCCTAGGATGAGTAGTAGACAGCGGAGACAACTAGCCAGGTATGATGACTATATGGCATTAGTTAGTCAGTTGGTAGATAGTGAGCCTTCTAGCTATCAGGGGCACACAGAAAGTGTGGCAAGATGCAATGGTTGAGGAGTATACCTCAATAGTGCAGAACGATGTGTGGGAGGTTGTGCCTAGACCAAGATAGGGCAGTGGTTGGATCACGCTGGATTTATAAGATCAAGCACGGTGCAGATGGTAGAATCGAGAAATACAAGGCAAGGTTTGTGGCCAAGAGGTTCTCTCAGAAGGAGGGAATTGACTATGAGGAGACATTTGCTCCAGTGGCCAGGTATACTTCTATACGAGTCGTGATCTCTCTTGCAGCACAGATGGGATGGCAGATCCATCAGATGGATGTCAAGACGGTGTTTCTTAATGGTGAATTGAAAGAGGAAGTATACATAGAACAACCAGAGGGCTTTGTAGCACACAGCAGTACAACCCACGTGTGCAGATTGACGAAAGCTTTGTACGGACTCAAGCAGGCTCCCAGGGCGTGGTATGAGCGCATTGATAGATACTTGCAGGGAATAGGCTTTGTGAAGAGTGAAGCGGATGCTAACCTCTACTACTTGGTGGTTGGGGGTGAGGTTCTCATTCTTGTTCTTTATGTGGACAACTTGTTTTTAACAGGTTCACTAGGGCTCATAGAGGAGTGCAAGAGGGACCTTGCAGTAGAGTTCGAGATGAAGGATTTGGGGCTTATGCACTACTTTCTAGGCATGGAGGTATGGCAGACAGATGGAGAGATTTTTCTTGGACAAGGGAAATACTGCATCGAAATCTTAAGGAGGTTTGAGATGGAGGATTGTAGAGCCATGTCTACTCCTATGATCACGAATTGGAAGAAGGTAGAGACATCCAGGGAGAAGGATGTAGACCCCACCTTATACAGGCAGTTGATTGGGTCTCTCATGTATTTGGTCAACACCAGGCCAGATATATTCTTTGCAGTAAACTCTCTTAGTCAGTTCATGGTGGAGCCGAAGAGAGTGCATTGGACAGCGGCAAAGCATGTGTTGCGGTATTTGTGTGATAAAATCGAGTATGGAATCAAATATGCTCAAGGTGATGGTATCAGGTTGATAGGCTATACTGACGCAGATTGGGCAGGCAGTACAACGGACAGGAAAAGCACTTCAGGGTGTTGCTTTAGCTTGGGATCAGAAGTTGACTTTTAGTACAGCAAGAAGCAGAAGTCTGTGGCTTTGAGTTCTACAGAGGCAGAATACATAGCAGCTAGCATGGTGACATGTGAGGCGATATGGCTTCGGAAGTTGTTGGTGGCCTTGTTTGGTCAGAGGGTTGAGACTACGGTGATACACTGCGACAATCAGAGTTGCATCAAGTTGTCTGAGAATCCGGTGTTTCATGATAGGTCTAAGCATATAGACATCAGATATCATTTCATCAGAGATTGTGTACAGCGCGGGATTGTTCAGCTACAGTATATACCTACAGATCAGCAGGTAGCAGACATTTTGACTAAGGCATTGGGGAAGGCGAAATTCATCTTCTTCAGAGATAAGTTGGGTGTCATGCAGAACACCTTCCTCGCTAAGAGGGAGTGTTAATTTATGTAGCTTGGATAGGTGTCTCCATTCCCAAGTAGTGTTATTTAATTATTTAATTATTTTCTAGAGACCTCCAGAAAGGGCTGAGTTGTCTAGATAATTATGTAATTAAATAAATTGATTTCCCTAGAGACTTCTAGAATCCAGTTAGTTAGGGTTGTTAGAGTCTATTTAATCTTAGCCATTGATTGAGATTAAATCATGGCCATTGGTTTTCCAATGAGAAAAGTATAAAAGGGGATCAATGGGCATTTGGAGAACACACAAGTATAGAGTTGAGAAAGACTTGCAGTGATAGCAAATAAATTTGTAGTGAGAGCAAATAGTCTTATAGTGTTAGCAAGGGCGCAGTGATAGCATTGGGGATAGCAGCTGTGGAATTTTAGTAGGAGAAATTGAGGGAAGAATTTCTGGAGAAGGATATTGCCGGAGCTCTGCCAGTAAGAGGCAAGCAGTTTTGTATTCCTTAATTTTGTTGAAGTTTAATATAATTCCTCATCTGCAGTAGTGGTTTTCCCTTTAGGGTTTTTCCACGGACAATTTGTCCAAAAATATTGTGTTCATTATTGTGAATGTTTTCTTCTCTATTCTTGTGAATTTTATTGGTGAAGTTGTAGTTGTGTTATTTTTCGATATTTGCTGAGAATTAATTTTTCAGAGTCAAATAATCTATGTATTAGATAGGAGATTAATAATCAGTAACTGCAATAGAATTTTTACAGTCTCCTCCACCACCATCTCATTCTCCAGCACCTCCATATCACTATTCTTCTTCTCCACCACTTTCTCCATCCCCTCCACCCACATATCATTATAAGTCTCCCCCACCACCATCTCCTTCTCCATCACCTCCCTATCACTATAAATCTCCTCCTCCCCACTCTCCCTCTCCTCCTCCCCCTCCACCATATCACTATTCTTCTCCCCCACCACCTTCTCCATCCCCTCCACCTCCATATCACTAAAAATCACCCCCACCACCATCTCCTTCTCCACCACCTCCTTATCACTATATATCTCCTCATCTCTCTCACTCCCCCCCTCCACCATATCCCCTCCACCATATCAGTACTCTTCTCCCCCACCACCTTCTCCAACACCTTCCCCTTCATATCACTACAAGTCTCCCCCACCACCATCCCCATCACCTCCTCCACCATATCATTATCCATCTCCATCACCATACCTTTACAAATCTCCACCTCCACCATCTCCAATTTACAAATACAAATCTCCTCCACCCCCTGCGATATCTCCACCTCCTCCCGTTTACAAATACAAATCCCTCCCTCCTCCTTCCCCTGTCTACAAATGCAAATCACCTCCTCCACCAGTGTATAAGTACACTTCTCCTCCACCTCATTATTAAGAAGCTTACGCATCAATAAGGTGACAAACATTTCTTATTTTCTTTGAAACTTGTTTATAATCTGGCTGAAAGAATTGGTTGTAATTGCAGTTCATAGTTTACACACTTTAGAATGAAAGGTCTTTCGGCAAAGCAACCACTAATGCCATTTATTGTAACTAATATGTTTTTCATTCGGTTGTGATGCAATTGCAGGTACAAAATGTCGTTTGCTTACTTCGAAACAAGGTACGCAGATGTCGTACCTACTTATATTTTTATGATTTGCAGCGAGCTTCTGAAAGTTGTCGAGTTCAACGATCAACGGTCCAAAATGTCAATTTCTTTGTTGTTTCCAAGTTGGATTATCGGAAAGATTCAATTCAACATGAAAGCGAAATTAGTATCAAAGCCAGCGGAACAATAAATCCGCCTCAATTCATCGGATTGCTCAGTAATGTGGTGGTGATCTGCCTAATAAGGCTCTGATGTGTGTCACATTTTCAGAAAAAAAGGAAAACGTATTGCATTTCGTTAAACGCCATTCGATTTTAAATTAAAATATTTAATGGAGAATGCAGTGATCTATATTTAAGTAACTATATTAATGGTGCCTTTTATCGAATAAACATTTATTTAATTTGAAAACACAGCCAAAACAACAATCTGAGACAGGCTTGCAATTTCAACAAATATTTTTGGAGAGGCGTCTCTCTTAGATAGTGTTAGGTATAAAGGGTCTAAAAAACGTAAGAAAAATAAAGCACACGCTGCACACCGTGAAAATCCAGGGTGTTCCCACAGGAGGCAGGCGATAATAAGCTTTAAGATAAAGGAACCACACAACAGTTATATTAGTAATATATCTAGATAATGCCGAGAGATATTTAGAGATGTTGGAGATAATAATCACAATTACCCAGCATTTAAAACAGAAGTTTCTACATTGACTCTGCCACCGACAAGTCTAGAAAGTTCTCACCGACCATGGCAATTTGCATATGATTCACCTTCTAGAGAATTCCTAAGCCCTCTATAAATAAAGGCAGATGTAATAGTTTTTATTCAGGCAATGCAATTAAAAGTTTTATATATTTTTGCCTCTGCCCACCTCCTACAACTGGTATCAGAGCCGATGGTAGGAGCCTGGAGAGCCTAGAGAATCTGGTCAAGTATAGAGCCCAGAGAGATCCGAGGGAGTGATAGCAGTCAATGAAATTATAGAAGAAGAAAGGCTGCCAGTTAAAGAAGCCACGAATATGAATCGAGGGCATGCTGGAGGTCACCGTTTCTGATGCTATGTTGCTAAAGGCAAAAGAAATCGCTGCAAGATGGCTATTAAATGAAGGACTTATCATGCTAGGGCTTCGGCCCGCGCCCGCACGGTCAGCGAAGGAGGCTTAAGTCTCGGGTTTGCTCCCCGAGGTCTTGGGTTCGATTTCGAGGGCCGGATTCAACCGATGCACTGGTCTAGTGGGAGGGTGGGTGCATCTCCAGGGGATTAGTCTCGCCCCAGCTCGCCTCAGGTACCCAAGATACGGGCTGCTGGGCGCTGGGCTGGGCCGCGGGGATACCCCTGGGTAGTCAAAAAAAAAAAAAGGGACTTATCATGCTGTTGAAATCAGGAGGAGATTGTGGTCGCTATAGTTGTTGTTGTTGATCAACTAAATGGAGTACCCTGTTTCCATCGGCGAGCGGCAGAGTGAGAGCTGTGAGAGATCAGAATGGTGGATTGATGAATGGACTGTTGCAGGCGAGGATGTTTGTAGCAAATGCTGTCATTGTTGTTCAATGAACAAAAGGTGGATTGCAATTTTTAGAGGTAGAAGGAAGAAGAAATCGCTAGCCACCGCCTTTGAAATCAGCTGTTGTCCTTGGAATTGTCACTCATAAGAGGACTAGGAATATACAAGGTGAAATCATAACTCTTGTTTTTATTGTCAAATAACATTGTTAGTTAAAGTAAAAAATAAGATTGTAGCAAAAAGAGATTGTGATTTGGCACCAGAATTGTTGTTTGAAAAGATTGCTTGATAAGTAAAGGGAGCTACCTATGCAAAAAAGAGGCTGCAGAAATCAAAAGGTGTTGCAGATGAATCAAATCATCTAGCCTATGATATTGTTGTTGTAGATCATGGGACATCAAAGAGCTGTCAGTTTTGTTGCAAGCAAACAAAAGTCAGAAGTTTGATGTTAAGTCGCTACCTGCAAGGAGATAAGTCGCTACTTTAGTGAGGCACCAGATCTGGTGGAAATCACCATTTGTGAGTCATCAGACAAGGATTGTTGATTCGCATCAAGAGAAAGCCGCGCAGCTTGTAAGGAAGAAGAAATCATTAGGAGTTTGAATATCGTCAACGGTCTAGGATAATTGCAGTCTGAAGTTTGAATCACTGTTGTTTGAAATTGCCAGTGTTTTTGTAAAAAAAGAAAAGAAAAAGAAAAAAAGGCCACTGCCAAAGAGAAGAGGTATCCATGGTTCTTAAAAATCTGTAGCTTGAAGCCAAGAGAAGCCGAATTAAGAAGAGTTTGTTGTAAAGGAAATCGTTTGGAGGTGAGTCAAATTTGGGAGAGCTGTGAATAAGATTTGGGAATCCTGTCACCATTTGTGACAGACGTCAAAAAGAAAAGGAGGAGATCCTATCACCATTTGTGACAGATGTCAAGAGTCTATTAGGATTATTAGGATCCCCGAGCACCCGCAGAGTGACTCAGTGGGAGGTGTTGATAAAACAAGTGAATCACACCTGAACCTACGATGGACTAGTAACCAAGAGGGCCAGAGCTCGTGGTTAGAGCATCCCAACTGCAACATGGGATTTCCTAGGTTTGATCGCTAGATCTCAAAGATTTTAGATGTCGTAGCATCAGTGAAAGAGATTGAGAATGTAATAGGATTTTTTAGTAGTTGTTATTAGGAGGGAGTGTTGGAGATAATAATCACAATTACCCAGCATTTAAAATAGAAGTTTCTACATTGACTCTGCCACCAACAAGTCTAGAAAGTTCTCACTGACCATGGCAATTTGCATATGATTCACCTTCTGGAGAATTCCTAAGCCCTCTATAAATAGAGGCAGATGTAATGGTTTTTATTTAGGCAATGCAATTAAAAGTTTTATATATTTTTGCCTCTGCCCACCTCCTACAACAAGAGATAGGAGTTGAGAGATCATTAAATTCACTTTGATATAATTTTATATAATTTTCTTGTCCTCTTAATGGAGTGATATACCTAAAAAGGGATGAAAAGCGACTTCAACACCCTAATTTGAGAGAAGAGAGAATGGGCACCCCAAAAAGATTTATCTAGAAACAATGAGATAAAATAAACTATTTTATGTGGAAATTAAGGTGAATCTTCAATCTTATGAGGTAAATGTGTTTGTCCAATGGATGAACTCGAGTGCTAAAGCATTGGAGGCTTGCATAATGAAGCAGCATGTTCAAATCCCCACAAGATGGAGTGTTGAAATTAAGTAATATACCAGATCAAGAACAAAATGTTGAAAGAGGTTTAACCACCAAGTCTAGCGAACCCTAATCAAGGTTGGATGGAAAAAAGAGATACCCTTGAATCATCTCATCATTGAAACTGAAGACCAATCCAAAAAAAAGGCATTTTGGTGGACAAAATTTGAAATAGTTTGCCAGTTTGCCAACATTAAATATCACTAGCTCCTCAAATTGGCACAAGAAGTATTGATAGGTCTGATTAAAAAAAAACAATATATAAAAATATGCAAGATGCGAAGAAAGCTTACACATAATGCCTACATATTTGATAGAGCTTATAAAATATAGGGAAAACAATACATTCAACCATCTTTTAACCTATAAAGTTCAGAGTAAACTTGTACTTTGGTAGGCTAAAAGAGTCCAAAATGCTTCTCAGTAATGTCTCTGGGCTTCTAGAAAGTACTATGAATTCACAAATTTTGGTTCAATATCATAAAGAAATCGAAGTAAAAGTATGGTGGACCTTGCTCAAGCTTTTTAAGCTTTCGCTGTCGACTCACGAGGTGACCTAGAGATCCAAGTCCAACCAATCCTCTCATAGCATGGCATTATAAACAAAAATTTGTAAGTTCATTTTGGATAGACCAACTTTTGGAAGACGCGCTTCTTTTGAGCTTTATTTTTTGAAATGGTGTCGTGTGATGTGTTTCATAGCAATCCTTGTCGAATTCTAAGAGCTTTACAAACATCAAACATTATAGATTTGAAATATTTCTTGTTAAAAAATTTAAATCTTATTTCCTCATGTCACCTGCTTCTTTGGCCTTCTTGTAAGCCAGCGTTGCATAGATGTCCTCCACCAGCACTTGTCATTTCTTTATGCCACCCTCAATTTTTCCTATTTCATGTGTTTGCATCACCATTCAAACCCTAATGAGCTACACAATGTAAAAGAACTGCAAGAAACAAACCTTATGTCTTGAAATTCAAACCTATGCATAGAAGCTTCAGTGTATCGAAACATGAGCTCACGCCTTCCTGATTTGGAATACTTGAGTTCCTCCATGGAGTAGTTTTTCTATAGATGATCTCATGGCTTCTTATCTATTCCTCTCATTTATAGGTGTATCAATGGGTTATTTTTTAGGTAGGTTAGCAGATTAGTAGATTAAATCAAAACCCAAAGAAACTATGAAACACATAGGAAGCTTAAACAAATTAAAATAGTTATACTTGTTACTCGTTGCTTCCATGATTCCTTTCCATAGCACCTTCTAGCTTGTAGCAATTCTGATTGTTGCCCTCAGATCGAGTGTGTGAGCAATTGACTATGACTTATGCAAGTTTTAAAGGATTTGCATGACAAAATGCCTATGACTATGACGAATGACTATAATGCCTATGAGTAATCCAATTCAATAAACTAAATGCCAAGTATGTGAGTAAAATCTAAGCGTAAATATGTCAGAATAACGAAGTTGTGGTCTTGAGGATGTGAGCAAATTGACATTTTATAGAAAATGCAATTTTGGACGGACAGACGAGATTGAAAGCTGACAAAGCCTAAAATCAGTGAACGAGATTTCATGTGACAATCCCTAATTAGGGTTAGGAAAAAATCATAAAATGAGGGGTCAAGATGTCATTTGAGAAAATCAAATCGGCGGTCGAGAATAAATGTGACAATTAGTCAAAAAGATAAAGATTTTTTAAAATCAAGAAAAAGACTGTTTGATTTGTAAAATTTGAAAAATCAAGAGGATAAAGGTTGAACTGAAAAGTATATTTGGAAAATCAACAATTTGCTCAATTACTTGATTTTTGGAAGAAGATTACCATTTTGAATTAAATTAATTCAAAATATGGATTTTGTGTGACAATAAATAATCAATTTTTGGATTATTTACTAAAATGAAGTGACAGTTAATAAAATGAAATAATTTTAAATAATTTCATTTATTTAAAATGAGAAGAATGTTAAATTAGGTAATTAAATAATTAAAAATAATTATTTAATTTAGAGGATTATGGCTGATAATTAAATAAATTACTAAATGCATTTAATTATGAAAATTAGTGACATTAAATAAATAGATAAAATTCATTTATTTAATAATCAAGAAGACATAAATGAACAAAGGTAATTAAATACATTAAGACATTTATTTAATTGTAAGAAGATAATAGACCATTAGTGATGTATCGAATAAATAAATAAAATTTATTTATTTGATAATCATGAAGAATATAATAGACATGAATTAATTAGATAATAATGAATTATTTAATTAATAGTCGAATGTGGACAAATGACATAATTAAATGCCATAATTATGCTAGGACGAAAGTTGTAAAATAGAGCTTGTAGGCCTAGGTCATTTTTAAGTGTCTACAATAGGTTATGTTTTCCGTTGGATTAAAGATTGTGAATTTTATTGAAGGAGCTTGTGACGATCTGTCGATTTTGTAACTATGTGAGAAACGGTAGCAATGACAAGTATATTTTAAGTACCATGTGTACAAGTAGAGAGAATACTGGTCATTCATGGCAATGTGCTAGCTAAGAATTCACATCACACTTAAGGGCAGGATGATACATCAATGTCTATCAGTACTGAGTTTATTAATTAATGGAAAATCTCATCCAGAGTTTTGATGTACACAAATAAAATGTGTTTGTAGTGGAACACCTCTCAATGTAATTAAAGACATGATGTCATTTGCGAATGAGCTCTTACTTTTCTCTTTACATTTAATTATTCGGCATAATACAAATAGTTTTTTAATTTAATTTGTTTTAAAATGTGGTTCTCATTTAGTTTTGTGTTTATTTTGGAAGGAAGTCAAATTTTTTTCGTACATATCAATAAATAATATAATCTTGTGGAAATTTAATTTCATATTTCTATTATTTTATCTATTCTCATAAACACATTCTCATGCATTTACTTGCACCTTATCCACACATGCACATATTTTTACACATTAACCTAAACCATGCATTAAATGTTATCATTTGTACACCTACCTCAATACATTTGTCACTTGTTTTTATTTGACAATTTCCACATCCCAGGTCATTTTTGTGGACACAAGGTAGACCCTATAGTTGTGGATTCAAATTGTGTTAATTCTTCTAACCACTGTGAGCCAACCACAAACATGTTTGCATAATTTGATGCAATGTGCTTGTATTTAAAGAAATTCATTTGGATTTATTTCATATCCTAGAACATTCAATCATCCTCTCTAATCCTACATGCACTTAAGGAGCAACCAATATTCATTATGAGGAATTTCTTGTTGTTTGTTAAATTTTTACACATAATTTTTGGGTTTAACATAGGATCATATGTCCCCTTGCTACATATTGGCAATCCTCCAAAAGTATTGTAATTATTGATAGTTTTAAATAGCTAAAAAAGTAGACATGTAACTTAGGTGAAATAGAAATCTATATTGTGTAGAATGCAAGTTCATTTTTTTTAGTGTAAGTTATTTTTGTGGGTGTAAAATTTTACCTTAATTCATAGACTTGACCCTCCATAGTGTGGAGAAATAGGGTAAACAAATGCAATGAATGTATATATACAAATATTAAAAAATATAATTGATTGATTAAGGTATCATCAAGTTAACCATCAAATTAACATGAAGATGCATATATCAACAAATCATAACACCAAATGTATGTGCATAAGCCCTTTTAGGAAAAAAATCCACCATCAAAGAGACAATGTGCTTGTTTTGCAATGGAAACAATAGTCATAAGTATACATTCATACTTCTTTTAATCTAGCATTCTCAAGGATTATTTAGAGAATGTAGACTCTCTCCTCATGGTTAATTAAGATAAGGTCATTTGATGGTGTTTCCACCTCCCCTTATTGGAATTCTCTTAAATATATCCCACCATCTTGCTAGCTTGATTTGAGTAAGAATGAGAACATTGTTGTACTAGATTTTGACTAATTGTTTTGGATTTGGGAACCTCATGCTTAATTGATGTAGGCCTCACATATGCCCAAGTACATGTTCTAGATCATTTTCATACAACACACAAAATGGAGTTGTGTTCCATTAATCGTAAATTAAAAGCTTGATGTCGCTACCTTGTAAAAATCTTGGTGACAATCCAAGTTGTATTTTGCACATCATATCCTAGACCAAAGTTGCAAGGGAGTAAGGTTTTGACCTTGTTTTGTACATTTATAAGTGTGTAGGTTTGAAGTATAAAATAAAAAAATTTGTTGATCATACTTGTCTAAGCTCTCTACAAGTGTGAAAACTATAAGTATAAAATGTACGAGGTTGTCTAGAGCTTGAAGTTTGAATTTTTGAATCTTCAAAGCTTAGAGTTGCTATGATATTTATCCCATTAGTAAAGTTTTGACTATATTATAAAGTCCAATGTGCATTATGCATGCTAGAATCCAAAGTTTGAGTGGTATAGTGCTTTATTCAAATGCTTGGTGTCACCCAACCCTAAAGCCCTTAGCCCAAGTTGCATAGAGTAGACTAGAACCTAAGGTCCAAAGGAATTGCTAATTAGTAGTTTGGAATTTCAATATACTTGCATGATGTTTTGATACCCAAAGGTTGAAGATCAAATGGCCAAGCTAACTAAAAGCTTAAATTAGAACTTTGATTTGAAAGTATAATATACATCTCTAAGCTACAAGCCCAAACAATAAAGCTGAACCTTTACAATTTTAATTCCAAGGCCTAAATTTTGGAAAGACATCCAAATGAAAATTAAGAAGTTTTTCTCCTAAAGTTAAAACTAAGGTGAAATTGTCTTCATCTTCTTGAACTTTGACACACCTAAGGAATAGCTCATTGACTGAGGTGTAGTGTTTCATCTTTTGATATTGTTTTTGAGATTGTGGTTTAGCAAGTATTTTGTAAGGGGATTTTTTAGTGGTGAATCTTTACCAATTGGAAAAAAATTCAATTCTATCAATTTGAATTTGGTGAGTTTATTACAACCAATAAGGGTTCAAATTGTCACAATTTTATGAATTATCAATCAAATGCATGTTAATTCACCACCAATTATTCATATGGAATTTATAATTAATATTTTTACCACAATAACCTACATGCTTGTAATGAGAATTCACTTAGAAATTTGGAGGTATGTTTTAATTTAAAAATACATTTTCCAATAACATTAAAAGTTCACCATGCATGAAGACAATTTTTTCCAATACCAGTTTAACTCCATGCTAATTGTAGGGACATAATCACGTTGATAATTACATATTTTTTTTTATCATTGGTCTAATTCGCCCATCATTTATATGGAACATTTTACAATCAAGCACAATTCACTAGATTTTTATTATATTATTTTACAATAGCATGGGGATTTTCCAGATGTGCACTCCACCATTTTACAATTTGACCATGGGAATCACCAATTATAAATTCATATAAATTTACAATATTTGAAACTCTAAATTATTTTTTTTCACATATGTTTATTCTCTCAATTTGGATCATAAACATGTTCTAACTACAAGCATTAGTGAAGAACAAAAGTGATAATTTCTTTATCATTTTATAATATAAGATTCCTCAATCTAGCCTTATGACCCTTTCTTCAAGATATCACCTCCAAATTGACAAGTGTTATAGTGCAAATAAAACTTTGACAAAAAGGATAGCTTATCAATACAACCTAGGGTTTGTGTTGAGATGGACCTTACTTATGCCTTGCCAAACTCTATCAAGTTAGTCATCCCAACCTTCGAATTTAAACAAAAACATAACTACCTTAACAAGCCAAATATTTTCTTTTATTTCTATCAAGAAGGCCATCTAATTTGAGATAGTCCTATTCAAAAACCTTGCACCTCATCTCCTTTCACTTCTCATGCTACCACCTCTATTTCCCTTGTTATAAAATTTGAGTGATGAGCCTTTATAGCCTTCCTTGAATCTCCCCAAGCCTCTTCCCTCTAACAATCCTTGCCCTTCTCTCTTTATTGATAATCACATCTCCACCCCTTCATCTTCCCCACACTTTCCCTCTACTTCCTAGGGACCTAAGTCCTTTAAAGAAGACCCCCTTAAAGCTTTATAGTCCCTAAAAGAAAGAAGGAAAATATGTCACCTCTATCCAATCTTCCCTCTCTAGACCTTACCTCAATACATCCTTCCCAAGCCTTTGTGGTAGCTCAATTTTGCTTTGCTTCTCTTGTAAGGCCTGATTATAACCTCAACTTCAATTCTCAACTCACCTTTAAAGAAAATTAGTACCCCAATACATATGGATGAACATCCTCTCTATTTTCTATAGCAATGAGGTGTTGCATCCAATCCTAAAATGTAAGGGGTCTAACTCTCCCCACTCAAAAGCTATATAAAGACATTAAATCTATTCAAAATAATAAGCTTGATGTCATCACACTATAGGAATTTAACATTTGCAAGTTGCAATCCACTCTAGCTTCCATCTAGAGGGAGTCTTGTTTTTAGCATACTAAGCATTCTAAAGGAGGAGGTATTGTTATTTTTGGCCTTTCCCATTGGCTCTCTAAACATATTGTTAGTTCTAGGATGGACCTTTATAATTGTTGCACTTGGGACACTATTTTAATTCAATATACTCTTTATGGATTTTTCTCTATCTACATTTGACATAAATGTACTTTAGTACTAGTTAGATATTCTTGATCCTCCCCTAATTGGGTGGATTCAGTTAGGAAAATGAAGGTGCCTCAAGCTTTATTTTTCCTTAGCATTGATTATTTAGTTATTTAATGTTGATAATTATCCCATGTTGTCTTGTGAGTTACAACTTACAGTTTCTATTTTCGAGGAGGATTCAAGTTGGAAGTTACCGTTTATATAAGTGGAGTTTTGCATGAAGGAATTTTCTATTTTTGTGTCGATTTTGGATGGAATATGAGTTTTAGAGGTGTAGTTATTTTTTGGAAAATGCAGTTTTGCATGTTTAGGTTTAGTGGAAAATGACAATTACAATATTGCATGTGGTGAAAATTGGAAACTTACCATTATGCATGTGTAGTGGTTTTTGGCACCTTCCATGTTGTATCTTTAGCCCTTGAAATTCAATTTTAGAAATGTTTAATTAATGCATTGTAAGCTCCTATATATTGAGCTCTTGTATTTTGGAGTTGAAAGGTTGTATTGTTGAGATACTGTTATGCTACAAGATTGACTACATAATTGTAACACAGACAAAATCCTATAGAATCTTGCACTATAAGTGTATTGTAACCATTTGTTTACAAATAATACATTGTTCAGGATTTTGGAGTGTGGGTTTTTTCCACATGTATATTTGGTGTTATACGTTTTAATCCTATCTCTGGTGTTATTTATGTTACTTGTTATGTGCATCTTATTTATTGTAATTTAATAAGGGTTTGAAATAATTAAAAAAATCACATTCTCTCCTTTGATAAATTGGTGTTGGAATCTTTTTTGCGTACCTAGCTTCCTTTCAGTTGGTATTAGAAAGGTCTAATGACTTCTTCTCCTAGAAAGATGCACCATCTTATGCATCTAGTTAGAATAGGAAGGGGGAATAACCCCTAGCTTCTATCATAGATACTCAAATGTATCTGTTAAGAGTGCCTTGGTTAAGATATCTACAATCTAATCTTTGGTAGGAAAATACTCCATTTTGACTTCATGTTCTACAATAGTCTCCCTTAGAAAGTGACACTAGATTGAGATGTGTTAGTCCTTGAGTGAATTACTAGATACTTGGAAATATTGAAAGAACTTGTATTTTCACATGATATAGGAATAGGTTCATCATACACCACCTTCACATCCTTCAAAATCTACTTCATCCAAACCACTTGAGTACAATAAGATGTTGCAACAATATGTTCTACTTCTGTAGTTGAAAAATACATTGAATCTTGCTTTTTACTGAACCATGAGACTAATATATGTCTCCTAAGAAGAATGCACTTCCACTTTCACTTCTCTGATCATCAACACAACCTGCCTAATCAACATCAGTATAGACACTCAGAGAGAAATTTGTATCCTTTTTATACCAGTGGCCATAATCTAAAGTGTTGGAAGAATGACTTGAAGAATGGACATCTTTATAGGTTTTTGTTTTAATTGATGTCACCATGTTGTGATTGCAAGTCTAAGTTAGTGCTTGATCCAGTATTTTGGTCTGGTATCTAAATCAGTATTCAAGTTGCACCCTCCAATATTCTAGTCCGTAATCCTCTGTCGTTGATTGTTGTTGCTCACAGTTTTTGGAAATAGTTTATGATTGATGAAATCATATATGTTTAGAATCTCTTGTGCTCCGATGCTCGTACGACATATCGGCATTATTCTGTTGATTAATTTTTGTAATTAATTCTATTTCTAGCTGACTTCTTAGATAAATCATGATATGGTGAATTAATTTTTCTTATGCAGATATATGTGCAACCTATCTTAGGTCCATGCCGACATGATGTAGCGTGTTGGACGTTTGGATTTACTTTTGGAAAGATTTTGTGAGTGCTTGTAGCTGACAAGTTGGTATTTTTTGATAAATAAGGAAATGCATCTAATTAGGCTGACCTAATTGATGCTTGTGGATGAATTGAGTATATATATTAGACAGGGTTGAAGATTAAAAAGTGTAATTGATGAGGCAGTTTTGAATGAAAAGTTGAATAAGAGAAAAAATGATGAAGTGTGTTAATTCTATCTATTGAGCATCACCGAAATTGTATCAACACTTGTTAGGTGCACTCTTTTTAGTTCATTTTGGCTGTGAAGCCCAATTTTGTTTTGTAAATATTTTTGTAGGTAGTGAACTTCCTTGCAAGTAGTGATATTTTGTATCCAAACAATGAGTGCTTTCAGGGTAGTGACCCCTTCGTAGTGAGCCTTATACATTCAGTTTTGGAACTACTTTATATTGTGAGTTAATCCTCATCATGGTTTTTCCCTCATTGGGTTTTCCAAGTAGAATTTGGTGTTCATTGTGTTGATTTTACTTTCTGTTATCTGCATTCCATGTTCAAACTTAATAACAAAATAATGTGGTTGTGAAGTTAATAAGAGTTGAAGTTTTGTGTTTAATTTTGGTGACAACTGATTCACCCCTCCTCTCAGTTGTCCTATGCCTTTTAACAATTGGTATCAGAGCTTTGGTTCCTTGATGTAGAGCTTAAACACTTGAGGAAGATCTTGAAGATTGATTAGATGGATGATAAAGATGAACTCCATAATGCAATTGAAGATCTTGATAAGGCATAAAATGAAAATGGAGAATTGAAAGAAAATCTAGATGAGGCTAATGAATGTGTCTAGAAGCTGAAAGAACAATTAAAAAAATTCAAGGAAAGACACAAAGAAGTAAGGGAGCAACAGTAACAAGAGATCATTGGATTGAAAGTGCTTGTACAAGAAAAGAAGAGAATTGAAGAATGTCTAAATACAATGGTGCAAAACAAATTTTATGAATGCTCTAAACTTGAATAGGAGGTATTAAACTTGAGAGTTGAGCTAGAGAAGGAAAAAATCTATAAGAATAATTTTAGATCTAGCTCCAACAAGCTTGGAGAACTGCTTGTAGGACAAAAACCAAGTAAAGACAAAGGTGGCTTGGGAAATGAAGCAAGTGAAAGTTCAAAAGATAATGAAATGACTTAGGACCAAGGGAAGCAAAAAATAAAGTTTGCATGGAGACCACCTCTGAGACAACCTAGTGCACAAAGGTATCCCTCTTTCAATGATATTTATAATTTTCCTATAATAAATATGGTCACAAGGCAATAGAATGTAGGAGTACGATGAATTAGTTTTTTGGTTCCTTCATCGTAAAATGTTTTGGATGTAAGAAATTTGGACATAAAGCTACTAAATACAAATATCAGGTGAGAATGATCAGTCAGGTAATGATGAACATATTTAATGGAGGCAGGATGAATCAATCTTTTAATGGCTATTGCTATACCTATAACCAATTTGGACACAAAGAAAATCAATGTAGATTGAGAAGTAATGGAGGTTAGACTAATGAGAAAAGTGTTGTCTTCTATAATTGTAAAAAAAAGCACATATCTCAAAGGTTTGCAGAAGTAAGAAGGGAAAGCAGACTACTCTAGTACAAAAAAATTAACTGGTAAAGAAGATCAACAAAGAAGAGATGAAGCAAGAGATGAATAAGATATGGAAGAAGAAAGAAGAAAAAGAAGGTGAAATTGTTGATGTGTTTGTGTCCTCATCCGGTATGGACAATTCCTTCAGGAATTAGACCTAGTATGGTCTTAGGGGAAGCATTATCAGAAATATTATAAGAACCCCCTAGATGAATGACGTGTCAAAGGCTGACATGAGGATGGAATGTGAAGAATAAATAATTAGAGGTTTTGGAAAAGGAACCAAAAGAAAACATGTTGACATACAGATTTGCAAATCGAATTAGGGTTTTTTGTGTTGAGAAGAATTTTTTTAGCATCTTTTTGATGTTTGTCGCACTTAATATGAATTAGGGAAAATTGATGGTGTTTAAGATAAAATTTGTAATCCTTTTTGATTAGTTGAGCTTTTGAAGAGTTTGAAAAGTACCTTGGAGCAATCTCAAAGTGAACTGAATCATTTCTAAACAAATTTTAAGAAACTATTACAAATACACAACAATTATTATTTAGTCTATGAAGGAAAATAAGAAGACTTGACTAAACATTAATGAATTCAAGAAAGTTAAGAACGACAATGGACAGAGGATCAAGTGCCAACATTCCATTGAAGATGAAAGGAGTTGAATTGGAAGAATTTGATCATAGGAAAATGAAAGAAATGGAACTAGGGATGAAGGAAAATGAATTACAGAGCATAAAAACCATAGGTATGGATTTATGGGGAGAGTTTATTTGTTTTGTTGATAAATATTTCATCTTGTTCTTGTTGATTCATTTCAATAATGATAGCATTGTATTGGACAAACCCTACCTAATATTAATCACAAAGGAAGTGATCAAAGCGATTACTAGCTAATGTAGTATTGGGGGTCTCCCTAGAAAGAAAATCGTGAAATACAGAGATGTGGAGGAACTTATTGGCATTAATAAAGATCCTCGATCTCTATTGATAAACACTCTTGTAGATTCAGCTGTAAGGTATGTTGCATATGGCATTTCCTATAAAATCTATTTTAGAAATTGTGAAGGCTCGACATTGGCTATTGTTGTATATATTGCACATATGATGGTTAAGGAAAATAGGTAGTTTGATTTGTGTAGCCTATGATTTGTGTATCCTATTACTTGAAAATCTAACTGAGAATGCTTGAATGTCATTGGTCAAGGGTGATCCCTTTTGGTTTGGATCTTTGCTTGTGTGCTTGGTCTTTTACTTTTTGAACTCCCTATCGGGAAGAGAAAATGTAGTGTGGTAATTTGGTATTCCTATTGGGAAACAAGTTTGCATATGCCTAGAATCATTGGCAGATATTTTAAGTGTGTGCAAATCATATTTCATATCTTTAAGAACAAATATATACTTTGGTATGTCAATACTAAGTCAATTTGAAGTGGGTTCATCCTTTGGTACAAGAGAGTTGGAATTTATCATTGGTGAGTCTCCTCTAGAACTGAAAAAGAGGAAAACTATTGTAATAGGTGTCCCAGAAGAGAAGAATGAAGAAGAATATTTGTCTGGATTTGATATAGAGGATATATGGATGTTACTAGATAAGGGTGAAATGAAGAAGATTGGTAAAATGTGGAATGTGTGCTCTCTGGTTGAGAAACTTAAAATTAGTGATGTGCTAGTTGATTATTTGTTGAATAAAGGTATTTCAATTTTAGATGTGTCAGATTCTTTACCAAATGATCTTTTAGAGATTATTGAAGAGAGAACATTGTTGGAAGGACCCAAAGGACATAAATTCAAAACTATGCTTGAAATAAGGTGTAACAAAGCAAAGCAAGTACTATCTAAACATATGAATGAGACAAAAGAATGCATCAAAGAAATATATGACATTTACAAATATTGTCTTTGTTGGTCAGTAACTGTTGATAATTTTAGAAGTAGGATTGAAGCTATTGAAGCTGAGATGAATAGTATTGGAAAGAACTTTGATTTCTTCAAAGATAGGGATGGAAAATAGAGAATAAGAGTTGGAGAACTGCAAGTAGAATTGCTGACTACTTAAAGGAAAAGAGAAGATATGGTTAGAACCTTATGGTTAGTTAAGGAAATTTTTGAGGTTTGGTTAGATCATCTCTTTGGAATCCTCTCTAATGTTGTAAATTGTGAATGAATATGTTTGTCTTCTGATCAGACATCCTCCTTTATCTAGTTATCTGTGTTGGAATGTATGCTCATGCAAGAATGAATTTAGTTGTACTTGCTTGGAAAATAATTCTTCCAATCATAAGAGAGAGGTATACGAAAATATTTCATGTAAAAATTGTCATTCTTGTTTGAATGTTTGAAATGGGAAGCTAGAATTCTTCTATCATCATAGACATCCTACCTTTTTTATTTCCATTTTCCATTGATGTGAAAAGGGGAGAGAGTTATAGTATAAATTTATGGAGAGATAGTCATGTGAGCTGGGAGAATGTTGTGTTTTGAAAATTTTGGCACATGTTGCCATCAATGACAAAGGGGGAGATTGTTGGAAGAATGAATAAGAATGGCCATCTCTATAGTTTTGTGCTGTCATTGATGTCACCATGTTGTGATTTCAAGTCTATGTCAGTGCTTGATCTAGCATTTTGGTCTAGTACCTAAATCGATATTCAAGTTGTACCCTCCAGTATTCTAGTCTGCAATCCTTCATAGTTTATTGTTGTTTCCCACAATTTTGGGAAATAGTTTATGATTTTTGAAAGAATATATGTTTAGAATCTCTTGTGCTCTGGTGCTCGTGTGGCGTATCAACATTATTCTGTTGATTACTTTTTACAATTAAGTCTATTTCTGGCTGACTTGTTGGATAAGTTGTGATGTGGTGAATTAATTTTTCTTATGCAGATATATAAACCTATCTTAGGTCCATGCTAATATGATGTAGCATGTTGGACATTTTTATTTCCTTTTGGAAATATTTTGTGAGTGCTTGTAGCTGACAAGTTGGTATTTTTTGATAAACAAGGAAATGCATCTAATTAGGCCGAGCTAATTAATGCTTGCGGATGAATTAAGTATATATATTGGACAAGGTTGAAGATTAAAAAGTGTAATCGATGAGGCAGTTGTGAATGTGAAGTTGAAGAAGAGAAAAAATGATGAAATGTGTTAAGTCTATCTATTGAGCATCACCGAAATTGTATCAACACTTGTTAGGTGCACTCTTTTTAGTTTGTTTTGGCTGTGAAGCCCAATTTTGCTTTTTGTAGGCAGTGAACCTCCTCTAAGTAGTGGGCTTTTGTATCTAGACAGTGAGTCCTTTTAGGGAAGTGAGCCTTATACATTCAGTTTTGGAACTACTTTATATTGTGAGTTAATCCTCACCATGGTTCTTGCCTCATTGGGTTTTCCACATAAAATTTGGTGTTCATTGTGTTGATTTTACTTTCTATTATCTACATTTCATGTTCAAACTTAATAACAAAACAGTGTGGTTGTGAAGTTAATAAGAGTTGAAGTTTTTTGTTTAATTTTGGTGACAACTGATTCACCCCCCCTCTCATTTTCCTTGTGCCTTTTAACATAAAGTACCCTTCAAGTATCTGAAAATTATTTTTACAACCTTCTCATGAGATTACTTATGATTAGCTTGAAATATGGCAACCAAACATATCACATGCACGATATCTGATCTGTAAGCGGTTAAATACTCAAACCTCTAGTCATGGATCTATAAAGAGTCTATTCAACCTTTGGAGACTCATAAAATTTTCTTAAGTGACAAATTGTCACCATAGGATTACCTATTGGTTTGGAGTCTTCCATTCCAAATTTCTTTAACATATCCTTAACATATTTAGCTTTATAAATGAAGATTCCACCATATTTCTGAATAATTTGAAGCCCAAGGAGGAAGGACAATTCACCAATCATCGACATCTCAAATTCTTTCTACATCTCTTCAATAAAATTCTTGCATGTATATCATCATCTCTACCAAAGATGATGTCATCAACATATACAACCACAATTAGGAACTTGTCTTCCTAAAACTTAATGTATAAGTTACTATCTACATTACCTTTCTTGAATCCTTTCTAAAGTAGGTACTTATCCAACCTAGCATACCAAGCTCCAAGAGCTTGCTTGAGACCATATAGAGCTTTCTTGAGTCTACAAACCATGTTTGGATCCTTTGATAACTAGAAACCGTCTAGTTGTTCAATGTATACCTCTTCTTCTAGATCACCATTTAGGAAAGATGACTTGACATCAATTTGATATACCTTGAAGTTCTTGTGAGTAGTCTGAGAAAGAAACATTCTTATTTCCTCCATTCTAGCTACCAAAGCAAAGTTTTCCTCAAAATTGATACTTTCAACTTGTGAATAGCCCTTGCAAACCAATCTGTCTTTGTTCCTTACCACCTCACCATCTTCATTCAACTTGTTTTAGAATACCCACTTTGTTCCTATCATATTGTTATCAAAAGGTCTTGGAACTAATTCCCAAGTCTTATTCTTTTCTAGCTGATTTAGTTCTTCCTCCATTGCCTTTATCCAATTTTCATCTTTTCTAGCATCAACAAAGTTCTTGGTCTCAACTTTTAACAATAGGTGCAAATTCACTTGTTCATTTTCTCTTGCAAAATTTATTTTTTTCAATACACCTTCATCTTTATTTCTAATGGTCTGATATGCAAAATGATTTTTTTGAACATACTTTGCTAGAGTTTTGGGAGTCTTTATTGGTTTTGGTTCCTTCTCTTCTTTATCTTCTATTTATTATTCTTCTTCTTCTTCAATACAAGGAAGCATATAAGATCCAAAAAATTCAAGTTCATGAGAGATCTGACACAAGTCCTCATCTACTTTGATATTTGTACTTTCAATCATCTTCCCTAATATCTTGTTTTAGCATATGTATACATTTATTTTGGTAGAGTAACCAAGAAAGATCCCTTTATCACACCTATATATAAACTTTCCAAGGTCACCTTTATCTCTTCTAATGTAGCATTTGCTACAAAGATTCTAAAATATCTGATAGTAGGAGGTCTTCAATACCACAACTCATAATGATTCTTATTGTTGTTGACCCTTAGTTGCACTCTATTAAGTAGATAGACAATAGTGTGAACTAAGTTTCTTTCCAATATATATTTGGAATGTTAGCATCCTTCATCATTATCCTTGTAGCCATTTCTTGCATTGTTCTATTTTTCTTTCAACTACACCATTCTGCTAAGGGGTTCTAGGAGTAGACATATGCCTCCTATATTAATGCCATGATCTTCACAAAAAAATTCAAATTCATATGAAGTGAATTCTCCTCTTCTATCTGACCTTAAAAATTTGATCCTAACATCCATTTCATTCTCCACTTTTTCTTGAAAAATCTTAAACGTATCAAAGGCTTATGATTTCTCTTTCAAGAATGTAACCCAAGTCATTCTAGTGTAATCATCTATAAGCAACACAAAATTCCTTTCACCTTGTTGGATCCTTATCCTTCTAGGTCTACATAGATCAATGTGAAGCAACTCCAATGGAATTGAAACAAAGTGCTCCTTTCTTTTGAAACTATTCTTTGTTTTCTTTCCCATCATAACATTCTTTGCATAATGTGTTTTCAAGCTTGGTTATCCTAGGCATATCTCTTATTGCATGAGAGGAACTAATATTTACCATGTCGTCAAAGTTGATGTGCCCCATCCTTTTGTATCATAACCAACATTCATCTAATAGAGCCAATAGGAAAATTATTCCATTATCCTCCTTTAGATGATAGACATTAAAATTTGTCTTTATTCCTTCAACAACAAGTATTTTGAACCCTTCCTATCTAATTTCACATCCATTAGAATGAAAGGTAAGATTGTAACCTTTGTTGTACATTTGGTTGACACTTAGGAGATTATGTTTCAAACCTTTTCCATACAAAACATCTTCAATTTTTTTCTTTCCATCAATTTTTATATCACCTTTTCCACATATTTGTGATGACTTGTCATCACCAAACTTAATAGCTCCACCATTAACCTTTTTGATACTGATGAACTTACTTTTGTCACCAATCATGTGGTGAGAACACCCAGGTATGTGCAGGATCATGAGGGGCCAAAAAGTGGCAATATTATGGGTATTTGTAGGGTATGTGGCTGACGACTTTTTTTTACCCAAAATTGATGAAATGAAAAATGTTTTTAGAGGAGATTCTCAGCTTTCCACCAATATAAATTATTCTTTAATTTGAATTCAATCAATAATTATTATTTATTTTCTATTAGAATTACAACTAAAGTCCCGATCGATAGGCTGATTCAAAAACATCTATAACTTTCAAATGGTATCATATTTTTAAATCCAAAACATGCATCACATTCTATGCTTCACATAATATAGGATTAAAAAAGAAAAATTAAATTTCATGAAGTTTTGACCAAGTTAAGGTGGTTAGACATACGAGTTTTAATATTTTTTAAAATTTGTAATAAAAAATTCATAATTAATTATTTACTTGGAAAAAAATTACAAAAAAATATGCATTACATCCAAAAATGAGTCCTCTATTTATATATAAAATCTTATACAAAAATATTATCATTTTATTATGGTTAGGGTGGTCAGATAGACACCTACTTATTTTTTCATTGAAATTTAAGTACTACTGCATTGAAATTTCAAATTTTCACCAAATAGATTTTATTTATTTTTAAATAAACCTAGTATTTTAGAAACTAAATTTAATTTTCTACAGATTCTATTCTTACATATTTTTGAAATAATATAGATAACTTATTCAAATTGTTACGTCAAGTTGCCTAACACTGATTTTTCTAAATTTTTTGCCACTTAAGGGCCTGTTTTTTCTATGATGATCCTACACATACCCACCCCTTGGAAATCACCCAAGCATTTTCCTCTTCCTTTGCATGAAAGGAATTCCATACTACCATTGATATTTCGTTAACCTTAAAATTTTGCAAGGTACTAAACCTTTTACATTCTCCAATATTGTTCTTTTTGACTTCTAGAGCCATGAATAGATTTTCATCATTTGAATCATTATCTTCATCTTTATAGGAACAATTATTCTCCTTAGAATAGAATCCTCTTTTGATTTTTTCTCTTTTGTTATCATCAATAGATTCTTTATAGGGGAATCTAAATGAAAAATGACCAAACCTTCCAGAATTAAAACACTTGGATGGTAACTTAGCTTTATATTTTCTACCACCTTTCTTCAATCGTCTTGCAAAGTTTGCTTGAACCTCGTCAAAGTCATCATTTTGATCAGAAACTTCATCTTCAATATTTTTTTTGGTTTTGAATGCAATTTCCTTCTTTGGAACATGTTTACCAAACTCTCTAATCTCAATGACAGTAAGATTACAAAAGAATTCATCAAGTGAATATTGATCCAAGTCTTTAGATTCTTCAATCGTAGACACTTTATGACTATAAGATTTTGGGAGAGGGATCTCAAAACCTTCTTCACAATTTCACTTTCCTTTACTTCTCCACCAAGGCCAAAGATTCTAGAGACAATTTCTTGTACCTGGAGCATATATGGACTGTAATATATTCATCTTTTCTCATCTGCAAAGTCTCAAATCTACTCTTGAAGATCTGCATCTTGGCTTACTTTACTTTAGAATCTCCTTCATAGACTCTACTAAGTTTTTCTGAAGCATCTTTGGTACAATTGTCATTCATCACCTTCAAAAATTTTGAATCAGCTAATCCACACAAAATAGCATTCTTGGCTTTATCATTACATTCATATAATCTAATTTTAGCTCTTTTTGTAATAGGAGTGGTAGGAGAAATATAACCACTTTTGACTGATTACCTGTAGCACAAAAAATGCATCCCTTGACATTTTCACACTTGATATGGGAACAATTGATGATAAATTGAACTCAATGAGGCCTTTATTTAGTGTTGTGAGTTTTTTACACATCCACATTAGGTCTCAGACCCTTGCAAACTGAATAAAATGCATTTAACGATGTCTTGTAAAGGTGTTGTATAGTGTTGTGAATGACTTTCACACTTTTCTAGACTTTTAGTAAGCATCTAAGTCTAATGGACCTATCTTTTACCTAATTCAATATTGTAAAATGTATTTAATGGAATTCTCACATTAATCTAGAATTCTTGTAAATTAAACCTAATTCTAATCTAGTGTTGTAATGTGTTTTACAAATTCACATAGGATGTTGTGCCTTTCTAGGCTATGTGAACCTCATTTTAATGTTGTAGAGTGTATTTAATCACACTTTCACATTGAAATTTGTGTCCCTATCCCTAATCACCCTTTACATCATCATTAATAGGAACCTATGGCCCCATATTGTGCATCCCAAGGCTTAATTTGATCAAAGACCCAACTAGAACAACATAAAAACTAAAATTATTCATTCCAAAATAATCCAGCTAGCAAAAAAGGCCCTATGGGACTAAGTCACCCATTTGGGAAAATTAGTCCTATCCAAGTGGGACTAAGTCACCTAGCTTGGTGACTTAGTCCCATTTGGGCTATTTTTGATGTTCGAGTGGGAAAATTTGGATTTTAAGTTTATTTTTCCTTCATGTCAACCTTGGGGATCAAATTAACAGGAATTTTAGGTGAATTGCCTATATAAACAAGCTTTTAAACCCTAATTCATTGACCTAAAAACTCATTCATAATTCATTTGAATCATTCATTATCTCTCTCAAGTCAAGCAAGCTAGGGTTTTAACATTCTAAGTCATCAAGATAACTTTCTAAGGCATTCAAGGGCAGATTCTTCATCCATTGCTGCTAAAATTCAAGATCTATCATCATGGAAAGTATCTAATTCCTTCATGTTCATGTTCATGCTTCATTTCATTTCTTCATTTTGTTTAATTACCTAAAAAGGGTTTGACTAGGGCAAACCCCTATTCCCTAATATTCAACATTTATCTTTCTTTCTTTGTGTTTTTGTAGATTTAGGCACTTTGAAGTTTTGGAAATCATTGAAGAATAGGTTTCAGGGTTGTTGAAGACATCTCCTTATTTTAAAAGCCAAAATATCCACAAAAATTCACTTACAGTGTCAAAAATTAGAGTTTAAGATCTAGACACCTAAAGGAACAAAAAGTGCAGACTAAGGGCTTTTGTTTCCACTTTTAGATTTTTAGAAAAGATAAAGTGGAATAAGTCACCATCAATGGTGACTTAGTCCCACTACACATGTTTTTAAAAAATTTCTATAATTCTGGATACCCATTTGGCTAAAATGGGCTCTAGTGCAGTTTTCCAAATCTAGGACTAGGTCACCTAGAATGGGGTAAGTGTCCCAGTAGGTCAAAATTTTAGGATCAATAGCATTTCCAGGTGTACCTCTTAAATTCTATAGTTTTATTTTTTGTTTTATGGTCATTTCTAGGTCTTTCAATGTATGTTTGCATATCACAATGTGTTTTCAAACAATTTGCATTTCATTTGTTTTTCAGTAGCATTCAATTAATTTTATCAATTCATTGCATTGAGGGCATTCTATTTAGACATATTTCAATCACATTAACATTAGTCTTGAGCGAACCACCCAGATTTTTGGGATACATTTCTCCTTTTAGGTGCAAAACCCTAGAAGTGCAAGAGAGTGTCTATCCCCAAAAATATGCGGTTCATTTTGGTGAAACTACTTTTTGAATACCTTCTTGTCTAATTTGGAGTCCATCATCATCCTAGAATTAGCTTGCATTTCATTTTGCATTAGTTAAGTACCATTGTAGGGTTTTAAATTTTGAATTAGTGAAAGTGCATATAGGTTGCACTTTTGGCATCTCAAATCATTAAAAATCTCTAAAATTTTACATTGGCATCTTAGGTCTACATCATAGAGCATAGAAAACATCAAAATCAATCCAAAAAATCTCAACATTCTGAAAAATCCCCTATTGGGACTAATTCGCCACCTTGGGAAACCTAGTCCCTTTTCACCCCTAAAACTTCCTTTTACAGAATTGAAAATCCTATTTTTAACCTTTTATTTTCTGCCCTTACCTATTTGTATTAGTTGGTTGAGTTACTGTTACATGATTTTCATTAGAACTAGCTTAAATTAGCTCATTTCATGTATTGTTTAATTTCAAATTTGCATTTCCAACATTTCATCTTTTAGGTTGTTGCATAATGTAATCAAAAAATTATGTGTTTCACATCTGAAAATTGCATTTAGACATTTCATTTTAAGTCATTGCATTACACTTTCTTTACTTTTCCATGATAGCATGTTTTCTTTCAAAAGATGTGGCTTTGATTTGGTTAAAAATGGATTGCATAAATACAACATCCCCTCTTATGAATTCAATTTTGATTACAACAATGAGGTCATTAAGCAACATGTTAGTCATAGAACTTTATGATCAAACCCTTGACACACTCCCTAATATTACATTTCCCATTGGTGAGGATGGTAGTGTAGACAATCATAACAATCATACTTGTTCTTCTCCCTATGTCACAAAAAAAGTATCTTTGGACATTTTTATGCTCATTTGAGTCTTTCTTATGGATGTTGGCCTAGTTTTTCCTAGATTTAATGTTGAAATGTGGTCAACATATTCACCTTAGGTCTTGGACCCTTATGAATCATTAAGAATTCTATGATGTCTTGTAAAAGCGTTGTGAATTTTTGTAACCCACTTTCACACTTTTCTAGGACCCTTTTATTATAATTTACTTAAATAACCTCTTTTTATCACTTACCAAGCCTTATTTCAAAGTTTTGTAAAGAGTTGTAATAAACTTTCATGCTCTTCTAGGCTTGTCATCAATAATTTGACCATTTCTTATGTTTAAATGGCCCCTTAATGCACTTGTAGGCCCTACTTAAGTGTATTTTAGAGAATAATCCTGGTAAACATCATTAAATACACTTTAATTCTTGACACCCATTAAAATTGCCCTGGTGGGACCAAGTCGCCACTTGGGGTGACTTGGTCCCATTGGGCACAAAAATCAAAATTATTTCAAAATTTTGGCAAGATATTATTCTCTTAACTTTGAGGTCAGCCTGTGATGTGTTATTTTTAGGAAATTTTGTAAAATCAAGTATAAATAAAGGGTTCTCCTCTCATTTTCACCCCCATTCATTCATACAATTTACATCCATACATTCAGTCACTCATTAATCATTCTCAAGCATTGTAGGCATTATGAAGCATTCGTTCACTAGAGAATCTACTTACATATCTTCAGATTTTTTTTTGAAGGGTTTGGTGAGTTATAGCATTGCATGTTGTTGATTCATGATTCTCTTTCCATTTTATTTCATTTCCAAGGATTTGATTACCAAATCAGGGTGTGACCAAGGAAAACCCCTATTCACTAATCCTTAACCCTATCCCCCCTCTTTGCAAGTGTGTTTTGCAGATCTGGTATGCATATTTATCAAAGAGAAAGGTGTTAAAAGGTTTCATCATTTCATCAAAGTTATTCAAAGTCAACAAATCCTAGACCAAATTCTACAGATTTAGATCCGAAAACCTGTTAGGAACCAAAGTGCAGACCAAGAGCTACAGGTTGCATCTTCAAAATTACTAAAATTTGAAAGTGGACTAAGTCACCATTAGTGGCGAATTAGTCCCACTACCAGGCCTAAAAAGTGTTTTTTATATTTCTAGATACCCTTTTGGTTGAAACATGTTCTTGCAGAATCTCCTCGAAATAGGACTATCACCTAGCTTGGTGTAAGTGTCCCAATTGGATTCAACAACAAATTTTGTAGGATTCCAGAGCTTCTTTGCATCACATTCTAGTTTCCAAGTGCACCTCTCCAGTCTCATTCATTTTTGTTATTGTTTTTTTGCATATTTAGTTCATTTTGCATATCACATTGTGTTTTCAAACACTTTGCATTTCATTAGTTTTTCATTAATAATAAACATCTTTTATTAGTTTATTGCATCTAGAACATTACATTTAGGCATATTTCATTAGTTTTGAGTGGGGACATTGCACAATTTGGCCTACCTCTCTCCTTTTAGGTGAAAAACCCTAGAAATGTTAGGGAGTCTTGTGGTGCCAAAATCTTTTTCCACATTTTGGTGAACCCAACTTTAGAACATTTTAATTTTTATTTCAAGTGCATTTACATTCTATGAATAGCTTGCATCAACCTCACATTAGGTTTTGCATTGTTTTGCATTCTAGGGTTTTCAAAATTGCATTAGTGAAGAGCTCATATAGCTTGCCTTTTTGCATTGCAAATCAAAAAAATTCTTCATTTTCATACTATACTTGCATCTGTAAACCTCAAAAGCATAAAAATGCATTAAAAATTTTATAAATTTTTTAAAAAAATCACTACTTGGACTAATTCACCACCCTGGGAAATAGTCCATTTGCATATTTATCATTGCATTTTCTATAATTTAATCTACAATTTTTGAGTTTCTACTTGTTGTTTCTACATCTCAGTTTCATTTTTCAAAATTTCAATACTAAGCATTTCCTTCTTAGTTTACATTGCATTTGCATTCACCCACATTTAGAGACCTTTGCATGAATTTCTCGTGTCCTATTGCTAATACCTTAGTGAGAAGAAGTTCAAGACTCATGTTATCCGATAATAACACACTCATTGTGGATCTTGGGTTATCTAAAGTTTCCACTCCTAGTATGGCAACTAGTACACTAGGCATGGATACTACCTTTAGCAACTCTTTTCCTTCCAATCACATGAAAGTTGTGTTGGCATATGGCTTCTAGTGTTGTCATTGATGGCAACCTAAGTCATTGATCCAATCCACACTTTTGTATCTGACCATACCGGAAGATAGAGTAAAGAATAGGGTATCTAGCTAAAGTTGAATCTATCAAGTGGTTTGCATTTCCAATTTATCAGTTTTGGTTGTGGATCTTAGAGAAGGTCGTTGGGTATATGAAATGTGTTATTCTTGAGTTTTTTGTTGTCGCATCAAGTGGTGTACAAGTTAGTAGATCTGGTCATTTGATTTTTTGTTCATCAGTATATGATGGCTAACTGAGTGTAAAGTATTGCAGATGTTTAAGGAAAAATTGTTTGAAGTATTTTTGTGCTAGAGATTTTCTTTTGGGTCCTCACTATGCTATGGCTAACTTTGGTGGATGCGCATTAAATGTTGTTCATGATTTGAGCCAACAGCTGGAAGATATTTTCTATTTTATTAAAGCTGACATATAGCGATTGAATTCTTGATAGCGGATATAAATATGAGATCAGTAAATTCATTTTAGAGAGTATGTGTTGATGTTTGTGGGTATGTGCACGATCATGATGGGTATGTGGCTATTGACTTTTTTTTACCCAAAATTGATGAAATAAAAAGGGTTTTTAAAGGAGATTCTTAGCTTTCCACCAATATAAATTTTGTTTTACTTTCAATTTAATAAGTAATTATTATTCATTTTCTATTCAAATTATGACTAAAGTCCTAATCGATAGACTAATTGAAAAAAAATTATAACTTTCCAATGGTATCACATTTTTTGAATCCAAAACATGCGTCACATTCTATTCTTTGCACACTATAGGATTAAAAAAAGAAAAATTAAATTTCATGAAGTTTTGACCAAGTTAAGGTGCTCAGAGATACGAGTTTTTTACATTTTTTAAAAGTTGTAATAAAAATCATAATTAATTATTTACTTGGAAAAAAATTGCAAAAAAATATGCATCACATCAAGACATGAGTCCTCTACTTATATCTAAAATATTATAAAAAATTACTATCATTTTATTGTGGTTAGGGTGGTTAGACAAACACCCACTTCTTATTTTTTCCCTGAAATTTAAGCACTCTGTATTGAAATTTCAAATTTTCACCAAATAGATTTCTTTTTTTTAAACAAACCTAGTAGTTTAGAAACTACATTCAATTTGCTATAGATTCTATTCTTACATATTTTTGAAATAATATAGATAACTTATTCAAATTTTTAAGTCAAGTTGCCTAACTATGATTTTTTTGACTTTTTTGCCACTTAAGGGCCTGTTTTCTCCATGATGATCCTACACATACCCTTTTGCAAATATCAAAAGAGTAGTTGAGAGATTTTCATTTGTGCAGAAGAGGATTTTGTGAAGCAAATTAAGACAAAGTAGAGCAAAGTGCAGAATCAGACAAAAGGTCTAGAATCTGATCTATGAGCCTAACCAAAATTGTAATCAAGCATTTGTAGATGCTATTTTCTTAGTTCAACCTTTTGTTGTAATCCAAATATTTTGTAAGGAACTGAGCCTTCCTAATTTTTAGTAGTGAGCTCTAGGCAGTGTGCCTGAATGCAAGTGCATTCCCCATTTTGTAAAAGACTTATATTTTGAGTACTCGAATTGTGGATTGACCTCCATAGTGGTTTTTCCCCTAATAGGGTTTCCACGTAAAAATCCTTGTGTTATGGTGTTGTGGATTATTGTTCTATGTTCATGCATCTTTCTTTTGATTGAATTTTATATACACTTGAGAGATTAGTTTAATATAGTTAAAAATTACACAACACTAATTCACCCCCCCTCTCAGTGTTGCTTGAGTCCAACAAGTTGACACAAAGAACGGTCACATCCCACAAGACAAAATCATTAACATTAATGAGGAATTAACACATCTCCAACATCAAGTGTGTCTTGAAAACATTTCAACCACCACAATTCCTACCATAGAACATATCCATCGCATGCTTGAAAGTCAAGAAGGCTTAGACATTATGAAACAAATAGTTGAGATATACCAAAAACATATCCTTCCACCTCTAGTGTCTCTCAACTAGAAAACATTGTGTTTAGCCAAGGATGGCCTCACACTCCTCATCCCTCAACAATGGCCTCCATTCCCACCTATACCACTCCTCATGTCACTACAACCAAGGCACGTGCAAGATCATGATGGGCCAAAAAGTGGCAATGGGGAAAAAATTATGTTTTCAATTGACCCAAAAATGCGAAATTACCAAGTTGAATTTTTTGTGGCTTGGGTGTCAATACATTGCTACAAAGTAATTCCCAAACCAAGATTTCCATACCAGATATCCAATTTGAGGAAAATATATATATATATATATATATATATATATATATATATATATATATATATATATATATATATATATATATATTTCAGGCATGTTAAAATCATTTTACACTTTCACAGGCCACGGGCTCACGGTGAGGAGGTTTTTCACATAATAGATATCTGATTTATAGCCGATATCTGTTTTGAAAGGATAGATTTTGGATTTTTCTTTGCTTTGATTGAATTTTAAATTAGATTTGTATAATTTTAGTTAGTTTTTTATGGATTTTTTTTTCAAAATAGGGTTTTTATTGAAATTTTTATGAAAAACTTGAGTTTAGAATGGATTTTGATTAAATATGGAATCTTTTTTTATAGATTTTGATTTAAAAATAGTGTTTTTTATGTATTTGTATTAAAAATTAGAGAATCTTATAGATTTTTGTTAAAATGTAGGGATTTTTTTGGATTTTTTTTTAAAAACTAGGGTATTTTTACAATATTTTCATTTATATTGTCTAATTTCAATTAGATTAATTATTTTAAATTAACTTTAATCAGGCATTATGGCTACTGAGAATGAAAATGCACAAATTCCAAATGAACCACCAGCTGAGAATGAAAATGCACAAATTCCAAGTGATCCATCAGTTGACAATGAAAATGCACAAATGCCAAATGCTCGACCACCTCCATATCCATCAATTGAAGACTTAATTGGTGAAAAATTGCATCAATTGAAGGGCATTTCTAAAGTTTATAAGAGAATCCCTCGATTATCCAAGATGTCAAACACATTGAAGGAAACAATTAAAAATATAGAAACCCTCTCCAGCCAACATACATTTTCCTTTCATTTGTGGCGAGAAGACATGAGGGAATATTATGCATGTGGATTACCTTATGATGATGTGAAAGGTCTTGGAATAATCAAAGCCCAAATAGCCTCTTTATTTGTTAACCCCGGCACTAGTTTCCTAGTTAATGTTAATAAACCAAAAATTTCTATAAAATGGTGCACATATAGAGACATTGTAGATAACTTTTGGGATTCTTGGTGTATGGTTTTTGATAAACCATCGAACAACAATTGTGATATATACCATTTTACTTTATTAAAAAATTATATGTTGAGTTTCTGTTAGGGAATCATGTCAATTACTTTGACATTAAACACTTCCAAGGTGTTGGTGGAGGTCTACCCCAGGATAGACCAGGGGTAGTTAGAGTAGTCCCACACCCATATGTTCCCCCTCCTCCCCTTCCTCTACCACCTCTAGTATATCATCCAGATATTATGCGGGATGCGACCGCACTGACTATCTAGGCTATTCACTCTTTGAGTGGTCTTTTGGTTTTGCATGCTTCTACAATAGCTCAACCACATTCTGGTGATGTTGGTGATGGCTCGAGTGTTGTTGTGTCATCCTCGTCAGGTCCACATATTTGTGTGCCACATACTTGCTCTATGTGCCACAAGATATGCTTGGGTCTTCTTGTACAACCCGCTGAGCATCCCTTTAGACACTTCTGATTATGATCTCCATGATGTGGAAATTATAGATCAAAAGCAGGGGAGTGCAGTGCACCCTACAGAGTCCTCTCTTGCTAGAGAGGGGGACATTGGAATAGTGACACAGGTAAGATTTAAGTTGTAAATTCATAACTTTAATTTTTTTTTAAATGAATATTAATGAGAGATAGTATAAAGTACTAATATTTATTTACATGGTCTATTTAACTGTTGATGTCTGAGGAGGAGCTCGCATAGGTGACTGATAGCACCCTTATGGCCATTTCATTTGGCCTCGACATGCACACAGTATATATTTTCACACTAACTCATTTACATTTTTTTATTATATACTTTCTTTTCATTTGAATTTTCATTACTGAAATTATATAATAACTTATATTTTTATCTTATTTTCCTCTTGTAGGAAATACCTAGTGCAAGTGAGGTGTAGCCTTGTCCAGATTGAATTAAGACTTTTAAGATCTTATACTGATTATACATATATCTACATAGATTGGTAGTTTCATATGTACTTGTCATTTTTATGTACAAGCAATTATGAGCTATACATCATTGTTGACAATTGACATAATGCTTGAAGGAGTAGGTTTTGGAACAATTCAACGAGTAGGTGTTGAAACACCTCAAGGAGGAGGTGTCGAAACATCTAAAGGAGATAAAGAAAAAGATCAACCTAAAGAGGTATGTGTTTATTTTATTTTGTGTTTAGTGTTTATATGTTCCTATTACCAACAATTGTATGCTAACTAGGATGAATTTTATGTTTTTGTTCACATATATAGATTGACATTACAAAAGTTTGTTTGGTCAGTTCCTTGAGAGGGGTATATTCTAGGAATCCTAGCCCTTTGAAGAGATGGATATTTCAGGTAATCAAGATTTCAATTTTAGAGTTCAATTATAATTCAATGTATATTGATTTTGATGTTAATCATTCGATTTTAAATCATATAGTATATAACTAATATCAACTGTGGTTTGAATTTTTCTTGTGCAACTATTTTTCTTGTGCAACTACCTTTAGAGCCAACGAGTGCTTCAAAGAGGCTCCATTTTGATGATCCACCAATATTTTAGGATGAGATAGACATTTTGGAAAGTAAACTTTGAATAGACATCGAGATGGTATATGCCACATTTTGTAAAACTTTGTTTAAGTTGGCGTTGATGCCATTTTTGTATATGGAGATACACTCAAGATTATTGGATAATTTAATATATAGAAGTTGACAATTGAAATTTAATTTCTTCCTCATGTGCATGATTAAACTCTTTGAAAATTTAATCAAGTGAGCAATGGTTAAATATCAATGTACAATAGCATAAAAAATAATGGTTTTATTATGTAGTTGATATTCAAATCGCTAATTACATTGCATTGCACATCTTTCGAACTCAAAGAATTACTTCACATTGCATAACTAACAACTAGATGTTGATAGATGAAAATTTTTTAATTACAATATAGTTTTTACAAAGTCAACCTAAGTGGTTATGAAATTACTTCACATTACATAACTAATAACTAGGAGTAGCTTTCAATTGCATTTGCTTGTCATGGAATTTTATGAGACCACATTTCTTTGAGGCATTTTTTCAAATAGTTCATTACCTTGTTTATGCTACCACATTTTTCATACATGTGTACCAAAGCTTTTTATCAAACAGGTCACTGGCATGTTTTTATGGCTACAAGCCTAAAAAAAGTGCTTTCAAACAAGCTATGGATTGATGCAGAGTGGGGGTGAAAACATATGTGAAAACTACCCTTGACTCCTTTAGACCAAATTTGAGAACCAATAACATACCCCTATCCTAGGCTAATGAATTAGCCCTGTTTCACAAAGTGAGTTCCCTTTAAACACTTGGTCTTAACAAGAACACCCCAAAAAATCTTGATTTGTGTCATAAAACAACAAATTATAAGATTATTCTGCACCTATAGGTTCTTTAGCAGGCTGTCCCATGAAACCGTATGTTTACCATGCAAATGCATAGGGTTTATTGAAAATCCCACTTGCACAACTCCCCTGACCATGCCACTGACTCAAAAACCTCTATTATGATCCAAATATTCTTAAATGTTAAAGAGATTCCCCCACTCTTATTTATTTTAACAAACCTTAGGCTAAAAGCTCCATTTTCATGCAATTTAAGCAATGATTTGCTTAGGACAGCAACTCCAAGACTCACAAATAATTTCTCCTTTCTTAAATGGACATGAACACATTCAAATCATATTGTACATAGCCTCTCCATCAAGCCACATGAAAGGTATAGTAGGTGGAGGGATTCAATAATTCATAATTTACTCAAAATGCAAAATCTGGATTCACTACCTGCCTTGAGAAAACTTGGCACAAAACTCATAAAAAATGAAAAGAAAGCACTCAAACCAACTTTAAAGGGGTCTCATGCCTGTTTCCCCCTTATTCCACATGCATTGTAGTCGTTTACTTGTTGTGTAGGGCTTGAACAATGGAGAAAAAACATATTTTTCTATAGAAACCACATTTTTTGCAAAGTAACTCAATATGATCTTATTGATTCTTCACAAAATTACATTCATCAATCCCCAAAATGACTTCCTCAACATTTTTTAAGACTCTTCCCGACACAAAAAAATTGACCAACTCCCAATAACTAACTTACAAACTAAGTTACTTGTTCGGGTTCGAGTTCGAGTTTGGGTTCGGGGGTTCGGTTTGCCAGTTTAGCTAAAAAAAATTTGGGGGTGGTTTGATTTGTTTTGGGTTCATTAGTAAAAAAAAATGTAAAAAATAATATATATATATATGCAACATAGAAGCATTAATTAGGACTAGAATATCACATAACATCATATAAACAACAAAACCACTATAAACTTGAATGCCATTTAAAACATGCATGATAAATATTCATCATTGAAACTTGAATTGTGGTAGCTTGATATATAGAGTTTGTTGATGCCAAGGTTCAATTAGTATGATTTTGAAAAAAGAAACCAACTGAGTAGAGTTATTAACATTCTTTAGAAAGCATAATAATTTATTTAGTACACTAGCCATTTTGATGTCTTCTTGTAATCTCAAACGCTAAATCTATAAAGAAGTTAACTCTACTGCCCACTAGTTTCCATTAAAAAGAAAGCAACAAGATATGGTCTCATGGCTTTTTTTCACACGAAAATTAGCATTGGAGTTCGGTTGGATACTGAAACTACTTGTAAGTGCATAAATAAATCTTGTTCTACAACTCGTATGACCCAACTGACTATTCCATCACATCCAGATGGTCTCATTTAGGTTAGGTATGGTCCCCTTTCACACCCAAATAGGCCGAAGCAGTTTGAGCTACATTCAATCAACGAAATCCCTTAAGAGTCCAAAGTGCAAAAGGGCAGCAATCTTTGATGGGCCGTTTCTTGTAAATTGTGATGCCTAAAAAATTTTTGTTTGAGTCAAAAAGATCGTGTTGGACCCCTCTACAATAACCTCTCTTGGTTTTTGCTATCTCAGAGGTGTTTTCCTGTGGTGGCAAGTTTTTAGTTGGGGGAAAAGTTGTCAGATGCAAGTAGTGTAAAGTTGCAAAGTGGTGCAACTTTCATTCAACAACTCGTACGACCAAACAGACTATTCCAAAATGTCTAGATGGGTACGTTTACGATAGGGATGGACCTCTTTTGCACCCAAATGTTCTGAATCACTCCGACCTACATTGGACCAACGATTTCCCTTAAGAGTCCAAATTGCTAAAAGACAACAATCTTTGAAGGGCTATTTCTCAGAAACCATAACATTTACAGACTCTCCATTTAAGGCTATGGAATCATGTTTGGCCCATCTACAATAACCTCTCTCAATTTTTGCTATCTTGGAGGCATTTTCCCATGGTGGCAAGTTTTTAGTTGAGGGAAAAGTTGTCAGATGTAAGTAGTGTAAAGTTGCAAAGTGGTGCAACTTTCATTCAACAACTCGTACGACTAAACAGACTGTTCCAACATGTCTAGATGGGTGTGTTTACACTAGGGATGGTCCTCTTTTGCACCTAATTACGCTGAATCACTTTGATCTACATTTGATCGATGATTTCCCTTAAGAGTCCAAAGTGCTAAAAGGCAGCAATATTTGAAGCTATTTCTCAAAAACCGTGATGTTTATAGACTCTACGTTTGAAGCTTTGGGATCATGTTTGGACCATCTATAATAACCTCTCTCAGTTTCTGCTATCTTGAAGGCATTTTCTCATGGTGGCAAGTTTTCAGTTGAGGGAAAAGTTGTCAAATGCAAGCAGTGTAAAGTTGCAAAGTGGTGCAACTTTCATTCAACAACTCGTACAACCAAATGGACCATTCCAACACATCTATATGGGTACATTTACACTAGGGATGGTTCTCTTTTACACCCAAATACATTCAATCACTCTGAGCTACATTGGATCGACAATTTCCCTTAAGAGTCAAAAGTGCTAAAAGGTAGCAATATTTGAAGGGCTATTTCTCAAAAATCATGATGTTTACAAACTCTCTGTTTGAGGCTAAGGGATTGTGTTTGGCTCATATACAATAACCTCTCTCATTTTTTCTATTTCGGAGGCATTTTCCCATGGTGGCAAGTTTTCAATTAAGGGAAAAGTTGTCAGATGCAAGAAGTGTAAAGTTTTAAAGTGGTGCAACTTTCATTCAACGACTCATACAACCAAACAAACTATTCCAAAACCTCTAGATGGGTACATTTACACTAGGTATGATCCTCTTTTGCACCCAAATGTGTTGAATCACTCCGAGCTACATTGGACTGGTGATTTTCCTTAAGAGTCGAAAGTGCTAAAAGGAAACAATCTTTGGAGGACTATTTCTCAGAAACTGTGATGTTTATAGATTCTTCATTTGAGGCTATGGGATCATGTTTGAACAATCTACAATAACCTCACTCATTTTATGCTACCTCAGAGGTGTTTTCCCGTAGTGGCAAGTTTTCAATTGAGGGAAAAGTTGTCAGATGAAAGCAGTGTAAAGTTGCAAAGTGGTGCAACTTTCATTTAGCAACTTGTACGACCAAAAAAACTATTCCAACATGTCTGGATGGGTACGTTTATGCTAGGGAGGGTCCTCTTTTGTACTCAAATATGCTAAATCACTTTGAGCTACATTCGACCGATGATTTCCCTTAAGAGTCAAAAGTGCTAAAAGGCAGCAATTTTTGAAGGGCTATTTCTCAGAAATCATGAAATTTATAGACTCTACATTTGAGGCTATGGGATCATGTTTGGACCATATACAATAATCTCTCTCAGTTTTTTCTATCTCGGAGGTGTTTTCTTGTGGTGGCAAGTTTTTAGTTGAGGGAAAAGTTGTTAGATGCAAGCAGTGTAAAGTTGTAAAGTGGTGCAACTTTCATTTTGCAACTCGTACGATCAAATGGATTGTTCCAACATGTTTAGATGGCCATGTTTATGCTAGGGATGGTCCTCTTTTACACCCAAATATGCTGAATCATTCCGAGCTACATTGGATTGACGATTTTCCTTAAGAGTCCAAAGTGGTAAAAGGCCGTACCATTTATTATCCAGTTTGTAGTTGGATGGTATGGCCATGGTAGATTTTATTAGGACTATATAAGGTGACTATGTGGGTTTAGAGAGAGCTGGAAACATCTGTACTTGAGTTGGTGAGTTTCCATGCACGACAAAAATGAGTGGAATCAGGTTGAAAATGGTGGTTACAACTTGCTAATGTCAATGAAACATGGGGGCAGCAAGATTTAAAGTTGGATCAAGATTGTGTAGGTCCCAATAGACATGTTTGATGAGTTTATAGGGTGTACAAAGGTTGGAAACATTGATTTCCTTAAAAACCTCATGAAAGTTGCTAAAAATGAAGTTGTACCCAAGTTAGATTTGAGGAGAAAAAGTGGCAAGCCAATGTAATAATTTATTATATATATAAATAGGAGATATTACAAAACCTGGTTCAAACGAGCATACTGATAGGAAAGAACCAAAAAAAAAACCTTTGGTTGTAGCTCAATTAAGTACAAAAAATTATTATAGAATTGTCCCAATAATAGTAACAAAGCATACACTTGTATGCCTAATGGGTATGTGCAAGATCCATGATGGGCCAAAAAGTGGCAATATGATGGGTATGTGGTTGACGACTATTTTTTTACCCAAAATTGATGAAACAAAAAGGGTTTTTAAAGGAGATTATCAACTTTCCACCGATATAAATTATGCTTTACTTTGAATTTATTAAGTAATTTTTATTCATTTTCTATTCAAATTACGACTAAATTCTTGATTGATAGGTTGATTGAAAAATATCTACAACTTTCAAATGGTATCACATTTCTTGAATCCAAAACATGTGTCACATTCTATGCTTTGCATACTATAGGATTAAAAAAAGAAAAATTGAATTTCATGAAGTTTTGACCAAGTTAAGGTGGTCAAACATACGATTTTTTATATGTTTTAAAAAGTTATACAAAATTCATAATTAATTACTTACTCGGAAAAAAATTACAAAAAAATATGCATCACATCAGGGCATGAGCCATCTAATTATATTTAAAATCTTATAAAAAAATATTGTCATTTTATTATGGTTAGGGTGGTTAGATAGACACCTACTTATTTTGTCCCTGAAATTTAAGTACCACTGCATTGAAATTTCAAATTTTTACCAAATAGATTTTTTGTTTTTTTAAACAAACCTAGTAGTTTGGAAACTAAATTCAATTTTCTATAGATTCTATTCTTACATATTTTTTAAATAATATAGATAACTTATTCAAATTTTTATGTCAAGTTGTCTAACTCTGATTTTTCTAAATGTTTTGCCACTTAAGGGCCTATTTTTTCCATGATGATCTTGCACATACCCTAATTCAACCTATGAGTTTCCAAAATATAGACCCCTTTACATTTTAAACATACCCTTTATACAATGCCAAAAATTTGACCCATATTTCAAAAAACATCACTGGATATAGATTATGCCCATACATGGTTATGACCTTTTTACATTGTTTCACATTTGAAAATTCAAATTTTACAAAATTTCCCTATTGGAGGCATTTAGGGCACAGTCTTCCACAATAGTAGTATGTTCACATTCTAGACTGAAAATCACTTGTACAAACCATCAAGGTAGCTTAGAATAACCAATCTATATTATTCTAAATGACACAAAATATGATGAGATGGTAATGCAAACTATAAAAGACGCTTAGAATAACCAATATATATTGTTGTAATATATTGCATACCTCTCTGAAAGGATCAGAGCTAGCTATTGTTGTAGTAGGTCTATGGTCAATCATGCCAGGAATATCGCAAAATTGGGAAAATGAGAAATCTATATTGTCACAATAGAAAAAATGCTTAGACTAACAAATCTATATTAATCTAAACAACTTGAATGATGATGAATTGGTGATGCAAACTATAAAAGCTGCTTATAATAACCAATCTATATTATTCTAAATGACACAAAATATGATGAGATGGTAATGCAAACTATAAAAGACACTTAGAATAACCAATCTATATTGTTGTAATATATCACATACCTCTCTGAAAGGATCAAAGCTGGCTGTTGTTGTAGTAGGCACATGATCAATTGTGCCAAGGGGAAATTGAGAAATCTATATTGTCACAATAGAAAAGATGCTTAGACTAACAAATCTATATTAATCTAAACAACCTAAATGATGATGAATTGGTGATGCAAACTATAAAAGATGCTTATAATAACCAATCTATATTATTCTAAATGACACAAAATATGATGAGATGGTAATGAAAACTATAAAAGACACTTAAAATAACTAATCTATATTGTTGTAATTTGTCACATACCTCTCTAAAAGGATCAAAGCTGGCTATTGTTGCAGTAGGTCCATGATCAATCGTGCCAGGAATATCCCAAAAATGGGAAAATGAGAAATCTATATTGTCACAATAGAAAAGATGTTTAGACTAACAAATCTATATAATCTAAACAACCTGAATGATGATGAATTGGTGATGCAAACTATAAAATATGCTTAGAATAACAAATCTATATTGTTCTTAGACTAACAAAGATGCTTAGAATAACAAATCTATATTGTTCTAATCTTTCACATACCTCTCTAAAAGGATCAGAGTTGGCTATTGTTGTAGTAGGTCCATGAAAATAAGCATTGTACCTTCCATTCTTGAAAATGTTATTCAAGTGTGCTTGAAGGGTCATCTCTTTGCTTAAGAGTATCCAATATTGCTTCATGATCAGCATTACTAAGTGTCCATAGTTTTTTTTCTTTGTTTTGGCATGATGCTTCAACAACTTAACATTTGTTGCTATAACAAGATGTGAATACATGAGAATGATTTTGTGTTTCTCATAGTCTTCAAATGTAAGTATGCCATTCTTTCTAATCATATATGTTCGCAACCAAGTTCCTACAACCACAACTGAACCTATAGGATACACAAAACCATCATCATCTTCCATCAGTTGTGTTAGCTTATTTTTTACTTGCACACATCGATCCAACCAATAGTCTAATCTCTCTTCATTTCCCTGTGGTACAACAACTACAAAAACATGTCCTGGCTATAATAGATCAAAAAGCCAATCATAATCAATTAAACTTTCCATTGTGTCATTTGTCATGGATATTGTTTGGGATAAAGGAGTTAGATAATGTGGAACCCATGTATCCACCCACTCACTTGACTTGCATTGATCCCACTCACACTAAATACAAATCTAACAAAAACAAGCCAAATCTCATGTCCAAATGGTCCATGTGCCTACATATGAGCTTCAAAATGAATGCATCTTTGAAGAATCTTTGATTGTATGAAAATCCAATCTGCCTCCCACTGTACCCTCCTCAACCAACCAAAAGAATCTGTGCACTGTTGAATCAAGTGTCCCTCCCTGTGACAATGCTAAACTACACCAATCAACAATAAAACGTGCATCGCTAAATTTTTCTCTTGAAATATTTGATTGCTCCTTAACTAGAGCTCTCTTTATGCATGTACCTACTCCATCATGCTCCCCTTTCCCATGTCCAACTTCAAAAAAACTCCAAATATGAGGTAGACCCCTCTCTACATGCATTGTACTAAACCAATAAAAAATACGAGTATTCTTAAATTGACCTATGCAATTATCTAACAAAATGAGATGTCAGCCCAATGCTATATCATGCTCTTGCAAGAATTCAAAAAAATTCTCGAAACAATGTTGGACATACTCAGACAAGTGAGATCTATCATCACTCATATAAAAATGATACTCTTTGATTATCTTTTGATCCTCCTCTGTACTATCAGGTGCATGTCTGAATGTTATGTGGACAAAAATAGCAATCTAAATGGAATTGTAATATTAAGATTGTACCTCATTTTGTGGTTACAATGTGTAGTTTTCTACAAAATCAACCACTGATATAATAGTTCCAATCGGTAAAGAGTCCTTACACATCCTAAATTGTTGATTGAACCATTGAGACCTATGACTATACCTTGTATACTTGTAGAAAAGATTGTCCTTAAAATTTGAAATAAAATCAACAACATTGCATTCTTTTGTAACCAACTCACATCTAGAACCTTCACCTCCACTCTGCAAAGTATATTTGACTATCTCATATCTCTTTTTCTTAACAAGCTTCTTTCCAAATTCATATTCGAAACTCTCATGAAAACATTGAATAAACTTTGACAAGCCACCACATTGTGAGCACTTCACATTTAAACAAGTATTTCTATAGAAGAAGCAACCATCATCTCTAGAACATAAAAATAGATCTAGCAAGTCCCTTAATGATTTCAGAAGATGCATTGTACCGCACTCCTGTGACATTTAATTAGTATGCAAAGTACAATGGATATAGCATAATAGCTCATGGTACATTGAAAACTCCACATGGTATTTGCAACAAGTATTACGAATCTTAAGAGGAACACAATAAAATGGCTTCAAACCTTCAAAAGTATTTTGTGAGATTTCCATATTTGGATGTGTTTCAATAAATTTTTTGAACAACATTATTTGGCTTGATTCCAAGAAATGTGTAGGATGTCATGTACTGTCTCAATTGCTAATTCTTAACTTTAAAACATCCTTTGCATTGGGTGATACTCTAGAGTTATCATGCCAAAATTGTTGAATTACCTACTTTACATTATCAGTTAGCTTCTTATCAACATGTGGAAGCCTCCTGACAAAAGCCCATGTATCATTTTGAAGAGGATCATCTATTATTTCTCTTCTTGTAAGTGCTCTATCCAAATTTTTATTATTTATGTCAAAATTAATACAAGTTTTTCTCATAAAGCGAGCCTTTTTCAATTGATGGCTTACTAGGGTGGTTGTAATGATTCTATGAGCAACTCTCTTATCCTTTTCCTTGTTATTTTTTCCAATAGACTTGAGATCATTAAAAAGATTTTTGACAATAATAGAATTTTTTTCAGTCTTCTTGTTCACACAAATCTTCAATTTGGCTAGCAAAGGTCTCATCTTTTGCATCTTTAGCAATTGTACAAAAATTTGGCATAGCTCGATCAATGTATTGTCACTAAAATATTGGTTGAAAAGTCTTCTAGCCCACAACCGAATAGTTTTTGTTGACCTCTTTCCTTCAAAATTGTTTATAATGTTCTCATCAATTTCAAGTAACCATTTAGGGGTTCTTGAAGGTCTTGAATTTGGAATATGTCTTTCTTCCACAGAAGGTTCTTCATTTCTCATGTAATCTGGTGAAACATAATTTAAAATTGCTCCAATATTATGTTCAAAATCTTCATTTCCAACATTTTCACCATGAACATTTTCAATATCAATTTGAATAATTTCATTACCAATTTCAATATCATGTTCTACATCTTCAAATCTAACATTTTCATCTTGAACATTTTCATTATCAATTTCAATAATTTCATTCCCAATTTCAATATCATGTTCAACATCTTCAAATCCAACAATTTCACCTTGAACATTTTCATTATCAATTTCAATATTTTCATTCCCAATTTCAATATCATGTTCAACATCTTCAAATCCAACATTTTCACCTTGAACATTTTCATTATCAAATTCAGTATTTTCATTCCCAATTTGAATATCATGTTCAACATCTTCAATTCCAACATTTTCACCTTGAATATTTTCACCTTCAACATATTCAATTTCCTCTTCACTTGAAAGACCATAGGGTTCAAGTTCACCAATATTTAACATACCTTGTCTTCTCTTCCTATGACCTTCTCTATCTCTTTGTCTAGATATGCTTCAATTTGTTCTTTCATAAGATTTCTCTTACATTTTTTATTCTGACGACTATTGCTCCCCATTATACCTCATAAAAGATGCTAAAACATCATTGCTTATGAAAAATTTGAGAGAAGATGCTCCAAAAATTTCATCTTTGTCTCTTTCTATTTGAAACCATGCGTTTGTCACCTACAAAGCCTGCAAATAGAATGTAGGGTTCACTAGAATGCACAAAATGGCCCACATGGGGTTTTTCTTTGGCCCAAAAATCTGATATTTGTTATAATCTGATATTTGATACAATATGATATCTAATTTGAAAAACATTTTAAAATGTTTTGTAATAGTATGATTTTAGTTATAGAAATTGGATATCTGATTAAAATAAGATATCTAATTTGGTTACAAGACATAATAACCTGACCAAAATAACCCTAGACAAAATAACCTAGTCACAATAACCCAAGGAAAAAATAACCTAGGGTCATAATAACCCAAGCCAAAATAACCTGTGGTCAGAATAACCCATGGACAAAATATCCCCATAAGAATATAGAGAAAGGAAAACAAAATTTATAAATCACCACAGGTTATTCTGTCCATGGGTTATTTTGACCACGAGTTATTATGTCCATGGGTTATTATGACCCTAGTTTCTTGTTTCCTTGGGTTATTATGACAGGTTTATTGTGTCCAAGGTTATTGTGGTAGGGTTATTATGTCCTAATACCATTCAATCTTAATCAGTTATCTGATTTGTGTACACATAGACCTAAGGGTTAAACGAATAAAGGAGTTCGGGTATAGTTCGGAGTTCGGTATAATTAAAGGTTCTAAAGGTCGGGGTCGGTGCGAGTGTCGAGGGATGTGCGAAAGTCCGAGGTTATGGATTAAAGGGTTCGAAGTAGGAATTCCGGGGTCCTAAAGGTTCGCTGAGTTCGGGGTTTTGGGAGTATAAGATAGATAAAATTAAGGTGGTAAATTAGAAGAAAGGCTCGGAAAGAGGTTTCAAAATCAAATCAAAGAAAGTGGACTTCAAAGATCAACGAACTGAAAATCGAGACAAAGGGTCGGTCGATCGAGAAAAAGTCGAAATCGGGAGAAATCGAAAATCAGAAATCAAATCGATCGAAATCAGGCTTTGCGCATCAAAAAAATCAGATCGGCAAAGATCAAATCAAAACATCAATCGATCAAAAATCAAGATCGAAAATCATCAAATCCTCGTCGGCAAAAATCCGCTTGCGTCAGATCGATCAAAAAATCGAAAAAATCAATCCATCATCAAATCATCAGATCAAGATCCGGCAAGATCCGCATCAATCAAATCAAATCAGGATCAAATCAAACGGAACATCAAAATCAAAATCGGCAGTCGAAATCCGGCGAAATCAAAGAGATCAAAAAATCAAAAATCAGGCAAAAATCTCAAAATCAGCTTTGCAAAAATCAAACGGATCAGGATCGAAATCAGAAATCCATCAGGATCGGCATCAAACATCAAGATCAAAAAATCAATCCGCGGAAATCATTTTTAAGATCGGCAAAAAATCAAACGCTTTAAGATCGATCAAAAATCAAAAAATCAAAAGCATCAAAAAATCAAAACAGATCAACAAAATCAAAATCAATCAGATCAAATCAAATCTTTTGCAGAAAAGATCAACATATCGGCATCAAAATCGGCAGGAAATCGGACGAAATCAAACTCAACATCAAAATCAAATCAAAATCAAATCATCAGGATCAACAAATCAAACATTTTAAAATCAGGCAGATCGGCAAAATCTTCAAAATCCGTCTTTAAATCATTTTTAAATCAGGATCGATCAGCGACAAGATCAAATCAAATCAGGCTGCATCGGTAAAATCAAGATCAACGATCAAAATCATCAACAAATCAGACAAAATCAATCAGCGCGCATTTTAAAAATCTTTTTGCTTTAAAAATCAATCAAATCAAACATCGAGAATCAAATCAAGATCCAACCCATCAAACATCATTTTAAAAATCACGCGCGTCAAAACATCAGAAGAAATCCGCATCAGACCAGCGACATCAGTCAAAGGAAATCGATCGATCAAAATCAAAGATCATGCAAAATCAAATCCGGATCAACAAAATCAAACAAGATCGATCAGATCAGCATCAAAATCTTTTAGCCACGATCAAAATCAGATCAGAGATCGATCAACAGATCATCAAACATCGATCAATCTTTACAAAATCATCAAACAAATCAGATCAAAAATCAAACATCAAAATCGGCAAAATCAGGCGCGTCAATCAAAATCAAAACGTCAACGCAATCGGCATCAAATCAAAGCGATCAACATCAGGATCAGCTCAAAAATCAAGATCCGGCATCGGCAAAAATCAAAATCAAACGTCAAGCGTCAAAGATCCAGAAATCAAAACATCAAACATCAAACGATCGGCATCAAATCAGATCAGGCAGATCCGCGCGAAATCAAACAGGCATCGGATCCGCCGAGAATCAATCGAACAAATCAAAAATCAGGCGATCAGCGCAAATCAGATCGCGTCGATCATCAAATCAGGCATCAAAATCAAAATCAAAATCATCAACAAAAAATGTTTGTCATCAGGCATCTGCAGATCATCAAAAATCAGGCAAAAATCAAGTCAGGCATCAGGATCAATCGAAATCAGATCAATCAAAAATCAAACGATCATCGGCATCAAAATCAGGCAAAACAAGCAATCAAAATCGAGGATCAAAATCAAATCCGGATCGGACGAATCGGACAGAATCGGAGGTTCGGGATCGGATCTCAATTGGGAAAAGATGGAATCAGAGAAGATCGATAGTGGGAAAGACTTGAAGAGAAGGTATTAGAATTAGGAGTTTTGGGGTTAAGGTTTTAGGGTCAGGTTTAAGGGTGGGGGAGAGAGAGTCAATGAAAGAGAGATGGAATCAGGAGAGAGATAGAGGGTTGCATAGGAGAGAGATAAAGTCATTGAGTGAGAGACTTGGGAGAGAGAGAGATGGAGAGAGAGAGAAAGAGATAATATTTAAATATTTTATATATTAGTAATATATATATATATATATATTTAAATATTTATACATTAACTAAAATATTTAAATAATATTGAAATATTATACATAATAATATAATATATTATATATTAAATACATAATTCTGTAAGAGATTATCATAAATTGTATATTATATATTAAATTATAAACTATATTGTATATCATATATTAAATTATAAACTTTATTGCATTTTTTAAATCATATATTATAAATTGTATAACATTTTTGCAACTCTATATAAAACATATCAGATATCGGATACAAATCAGATCCGATATTGGATTCAAATCAGATATCCAATATGTCTGACACAAAATTTAATGCCTAGGGATTAGCCTTGGGTTTTCTTTGGATTTTGGTTCGGACCTACCAATCCTAAGAAGTCAACACAAAAACGTGTTTAACAACTTACCTTGCTTTTCCAGACTTTGCCCATGTGGCTGAAGAATTTTTTTACCCAAAATTGATGAAATGAAAAGGGTTTGTAAAGGAGCATCTGAGCTTTCCACCAATATAAATTATACTTTAGTTTGAATGTAATAAATAATTATTATTCATTTTCTATTAGAATTATGACTAAAGTCCTGATTGATAGCCTGATTGAAAAACATCTATATCTTTCAAATGATATCACATTCTTTGAATCCAAAACATGTGTCACATTCTATGCTTCGCATACTATAGGATTTAAAAAAAAAAATGAATTTCATGAAGTTTGACCAAGTTAAGGTGGTCAGACATACAAGTTTTTATATTTTTTAAAAGTTGTAATAAAAAATTCATAATTAATTATTTACTTCAAAAAAAATTACAAAAAAATATGCATCACATCCAGACATGAGTCCTCTACTTAGGGTGGTCAAACAGACACCTACTTCTTATTTTTTCGTTGAAATTTAAGTACTACTGCATTGAAATTTCAAATTTTCACCAAATAGATATTTTGTTTAGAACAATAAACCTAGTAGTTTAGAAACTACGTTCAATTTTCCACAAATTCTATTCTTACATATTTTTGAAATAATATAGATAATTTATTCAAATTTTTACGTCAAGTTGCCTAACTCTAATTTTTTTGAATTTTCTTTGCCACTTAAGGGCCTATTTATTCCATGATGATCTTGCACATACCCACCATGCAACTAGTTAGTAATGTGATTGCTTCCTTGACTATTCATGTTAGCATTCCTAATTCATATGTGGCATTGTATGTACTATCTAATTCTACCATACCATCCATAAGCATTCCATTCACTTGCTCTACCACTACATATACTCTATCACCACTTTCACTTCCACCTCATAACACTTACACTGACCCTCTCATAACCCAACTTTTCCAAACTATCTCCATGCAAAAAAATTATCCACCATAAACCAAAATCAAAATGGACCACCCACATATTATGTTGGAAGCAACCCATTGTCTTTGGAAATATTGCAAACACTGATGCCACAAGGAATAGAGATGCTTAATTTGAGAAATATGGAGGGAAGGGAGATCCTACACCACCTTATGTAGTGACTTTGTCCTTGATGATAAACTGTTAGCAAAACTGTTTCCTAGGACTCTAAAAGACACTACCTTGGAATGGTTTTCATCCTTACTGAACAATTCAATTCGTTCATTCAATGAACTAGTTGATGCATTTATAAATCATTTCCAAGTGCATATGAATCCAAAGAAGACCTTGGCCGATTTGATGAGATGTAAGAAAAATTAGGATGAAAAGATAACTAGTTTTATCTCCCGCTATCAATTGCTTTATTCCCAAATTGATATCAAGATTCATGACCAACACCTTCAAAAGATTTTTATAGAAAACTTGAAAACCAAACTTCAATAAAAACTCACTATGATGAAATTTCCCTCTTTTATGCACTTGAGTACCACCCTTTGCGATTATCACAATTCGATTAGTAGTCGATATCCAAAGTCCACTTCTAGCTTGACTGAGAAATATTAACATGCCAACCAAAAAACTTCCCAACCATTTTGAAAGCAAAACAAAGGTTTCTTATAGTTCAACCCCCCTCAACAACCAAGTAGTAGTTGTTAAAACCGTAGTTCCCTATAGCTATGGAGATCCGAAAAGAAAATTCACACCTTTACCAAATACCCTTCATAACACAATGTCCCAACTTTTACAACAAATGATTACCTTGCCTGCTGCCAAAGCACCTGATCCTACTAATCCTTTACCTTTGAACTTTAAATCCAATGCTTATTTTCATTATCATAGACAAAATGGACATGACACAAAACATTGTAAGCATCTTAAACATCTTGTGCAAGACCTCATTGATTCTGAACGTCTATCCATTGCAGGTGTTAATGATCAAGGTAATAAGTCAGTTGCCCCTCTAAATCAAAACTTACAAATTTTCATTGATTCAATGCCTAAACACAATTTTTTACATTTGTCAAAGCTAGTGAAACTACAAAGAATGATGTGATGAATCTTAATACTGATGATTTAAATCCTAATCCCATTCCACATATTACCACTATTAATCCTATGGATGAAATGGTAGGTGTGATAGACGTTATCCCTTGTAAGGGGCAACCTAAGAAATCTCTTGATATTACTTTATCCTCTAAGGAAATACTTAAAAATATCCCTGATGGTCCTCTTTACATACTTGATTGTATTTATGAAAAGCCTACTATGGGATACTCATAGATCCCACCTGTGGAGAGAATGTGACCATTGAGGAATTTTTGGTATTACATGATCTTTATCAAGATGATTATGATAAATCAAAAGAATGGATCAAAACACACAATGGTTTTTCTTTCCCTAAGATAGGATTGATCTTCCTTCCATTACAAATAGGACAAAAAAAATTGGATGTCACATTCTCCATCATATCGCAGTCAGACTAGTTTTGTTTGTGGCTAGGCCATCCATGACTTTGTTCAATGAAAGATGTCCCTTCGATTATACACAAATGCTTAAAGTTTCCATTTGAATATGAAATATTCACATTCCACCATAGTGGCTTTCCTTAGAATCCTTTTGGCCCAAGCCCATGGAACCTATAACACCTTGACAAGACTTCTTTTTCATTGCTTACCAAAAATTTTAAGAAAAGAAAATAGCAGAATTGTTTCTTCACAACATGTCCCTATCCACTTCCGCCATTCCTATCCTTGATGAAACAACACTTCAACCCAAACAAGAATTGAAAAACTCTGATCAACCAAGACCTAAAACCTCCCCAACATTGTCCAAGTGACCACAAGACAATGATAACAAATTTGTTATGCCTCGCATAAAAAAAAGTTTACAAAGCAAAAGAGAAAGTGAATGGACAAGCTTCCATGGTTCCCTCTGTTCCTCCCCCTACTGAAGAAAAGAAACCTATTGTTGATCAACCTAATCCTTCATAAAAACAACTTGACAAAAAAAAATGAAATAGAGGAGCTAGGGAGTGTAGGCATAGACGTTCCCTTGCTCGCAAGTTACATGAAGAAGAAAATAAAGAAAATCACAATCCACACTTGACAGAAGCAATGCATGATGACCCTTCTCCCCAACCACAACAAAATGATCCAATACAAAAATCACAACATGAGGTACACTCTTCATTGGACATTATCATTCATCCTCCTATTGTGATTAATATGGATGACGATGATGAGATAGCTAAAATTGACGAAGAGTTGCATAATGCTTTGAACACATCGTTCTCCTCTTCCATGAGATTAAAAGAAAAATTTCCTAAAAAGAGTGTAGAACCTGGTGCTTCCCCTCATTTGGAACTTTCTCTTATCCCTTTGGCTAGTTTTCCACCCTTGGCATATCATGAACGTGACTAGGAGGCAAATGACTTGCTCAACAGTTGACTCACATTTTCCTTACTAGTCTTTTGCACTTTCTTTTTCTTTTTCTTTTGCATGTTTTCCTGTGATTAACATGTTCCCCCATGATTTTCTATTTAATTTTCTCCTCTTTGTGGAATTCCTCTATTTGTACCTTCATTCTTCTCTATGTCGTACATCAATGTTTCCTTTTTCTTTTATCTTTTTCTTGCGTTTTCCTTTTGGGGATGACACAAGGTATTGATACATTCCATGTATCTTTCATGTTGACCCAAAAGGCCCTTCTCTTTTTCTTTTCCTTTTTCTTTCATCTTTTTATTATGTTTTCCTTTTGGGGATGACACAAGGCATTGAGACCGAAATGTCTCTTTCATGTTGACCCAAAAGCTTTTCATTTTTCTTTCACCTTTTCATTTTCATTTGCTTGTGTTTTCCTTTTGGGGATGATGAAAAGTATCAAGACATCCCATGTCTCTTCCATGTTGACCCAAAAGGATCTTTCTTTTTCTTTCTTTTTGCTCTCTTTGTGTCATTCTTCTAGTTTTATGTATTTGGGGGATGATGATAGTTCCAAGCTCTTTAAACAAAACATTGCAACAAAGAACATATTGACCCCAAATCCATAGATCCCTTATGTGTTTGGTAGTTTTGGGGCAACCCCTTTCTTTTCTTTTTCCTCTTCTTCACATGGCATAGCCTTACTCTAAAACGTATGACTTGGAATAGGGGATTTCCAAGTACGCTCTTATGTCTTCTTTCCTTATTGTTAGTATTTTTCATTGGCTAATTTAAAGTAATTGCTCACAGTATGGTGTTAGCAATTCCTTTAAAGTGGGGGCATACATTGGCATTATTCTTTTGCATTTTACTTTTTCTCGGTTGTTAGTGCAACCTTCTTACTTCATACAATGTGTTTGTCACTTTTTGGATGACATTGGGTGTGATTTCCTTCATGAGCATGATCTATATTAGCATATTGCATTCCTCTTAGTGGCTTGATGTGACGCACTGCATCCCCTAAGTTGCAAATTTTCTATTCTTTGATCGGTTCTCTCTTGGAAACATTAGACACAATGTTCCCTAAGTTAAAGACCTCACATGAACTAAGTAAGACTCCTTTGAACATCTTTTTTATGTTGCATTTTTGTATTTTTTATATGGCCACCTTTCATAACACAACTTGCATGCTTGTGGTGCCATTGTGTTAGTTCATAAGCTCCAAGCATACAATGTTTTGCTTCTCTTGTGAAGCTCGAAAAGTCATTTTATTTTGTGGCACCTTATTAAACTTATCAGGAGGTATAAGTTTGGTATGGTTGAGCAAGAAGCCCAATCTAAGGCATGAATTTCCCCATAGCCACCTACATGTGTGTGAGTGCATACCAGCCATGAGTGTATGTTTCTCACCTTTTAGGGCTTCTCACCCAACAGACAACCATGAGTTCCATCACCTTCGAGTGAGTATATGAATTTTTCTAGAAAAATATCCTAGATCTGATCCACATCGGGATGGAAAAATGATTGAAGCTTGATTCGACTCTCTTTTTCCTTTTCCTTCTCTCTCTTTCATTCTTTTACATCATTTTCATGTGTGTTCCTTTGTGCTAATGTTTGGTCTTCCATGGGATCTTGATCACCCCTCTTGATTGTTGTCTCATCTTGCTAGCATGGGTGCATTTGGATCCTTCTTGATATGCATGTTGGGCTACTTTAGTGTGAGTTTGAAGCAAGTTCATCCTCTCACTAAAGTGGGAGCTAAATGTGTAGCAAAAAAATGTATCTTTGGAAATTTTTACACTCATTTGAGTCTTTATTATGGATGTTGGCCTAGTTTTTCCTAGATTTAATGTTAAACTGTGGTCAACACATTCACATTAGGTCTTGGGCCCTTTTGAATTAAGAATTCTATGATGTCTTGTAAAAGTGTTGTGAAGTTTTGTAACCCACTTTCACACTTTTCTAGGACCTGTTTATTATAATTCACTTAAATAACCTCTTTTCATCACTTACCAAGCTTTATTTCAAAGTGTTGTAAAGAGTTGTAACAAACTTTCATGCTTTTCTAGGCTTGTTATCAGTAATTTGACCCTTTCTTATGTTTAAATGGACCCTTAACACACTTACAATTCCTACTTAAGTGTGTTTTAGAGAATAGTCCCATTAAAAATCATTATATACACTTTAATTCTTGACAACCATTAAAATTTCCCTAGTGGGAGCAAGTCACCACCTGGGGCGACTTAGTCCCACTAGGCACAAAAAATAAAAATTATTTCAAAAATTTGGAGGGATATTATTCTCTTAACCTTGAGGTCAGCCTTTGATGTGTTACTTTTTACAAAATTTTGTAAAATCATGTATAAATAAATGGTTTTCCTCTCATCTTCACCCCAATTCATTCATACATCCTACATACATACATTCATTCACTCATTAATGATTCTCAAGCATTCTAGGCATTATCAAGCCTACATCCATTGAAGCATCTACTTGCATATCTTTAGATTTCTACTTCAAGGGATTGGTGAGTTGTAGCATTGAATGTTGTTCATTCATCATTCTCTTTCCATTTTATTTCATTTTCAAGGGTTTGATTACCAAATCAGGGTTTGACCAAGGAAAATCCCTATTCAATAACCCTTAACCCTTTTCCTCCTCTTTGGATTTATGTTTTGTAGATCTTGTATGTAGATTTGTCAAAGAGCAAGGTGTTAAAAGGTGTCATCATTTCATCAAAGTTATTCAAAGTCAACAAAGCCATGAAATAAGCTTGGAGATTATCTACAAATCAGATTATGCAGATTCAGATCCAGACACCTGTCAGGAACCAAAGTGTAGACCAAGAGCTACAAGTTGCATCTTCAAAATTCTTGAAATTTGAAGGTGGACTAAGTCGCCATTAGTGAAAAATTAGTCACATTGCTAGGCCTGATATGTGTTTTCTGTATTTCTAGATACCCTTTTGGTTGAAACCTATTTTGGTAGAATCTCCCTAAAACAAGACTAATTCACCTAGCTTGGCGTAAGTGTCCCAATTAGCTTCAACAAAAAATTATGTATGATTCTAGAGCTTCTCTACATCATATTTTATTTTCCAGGTGCACCTCTCCAATCTCATTCATTTTTGTTATTGTTTTTTTACATATTTAGTTCATTTTGCATATCACATTGCATTTTCAAACACTTTGCATTTCATTAGTTTTGCATTAATAATCAACATTTTTTATCAGTTTATTGCATCTAGAACATTAAATTTAGGAATATTTCATCCATATTTCATTAGTTTTGAGTGGGGACATTGCACATTTTGGCCTACCTCTTTCCTTTTAGGTGAAAAACCCTAGAAGTGTTAGGAAGTCTTGTGGTGCCAAAATCTTTGTCCACACTCCCAATACCTCTCCTATTAGTGACGAAGGTATCTTGGTGAAAGAAGATACAAGAATTGAGGGTCTTGATTATCCCTCTCCTCACTCCCCTTTGGAAGACATTAGAAAACATGATGATGAGATCATAAAAACATTTCTAAACATCACCTTACCTAATCTCCCTAACCATGACAATCAAAGTTATCCTTCTCCTAATATCCATCCTTGATACCTTGAGGATAGGTTGGTATTAGAAGATATACCTATTAAAATTCATGAGAACCTTGACCGTCCCTTCCCTAATGCTCCTACCTTTTGGGACAATCTATTTGAAAATCATAGAGGTCCTTCTCCTGATGCTTCCCCTGCTTGTGATGCAGCTACTTTACAAAACTCAACCTTGGATGAATATATTACAAGCTCTCCTTCTAGTGTAGATAATATGGAACAAGAGAATGAGACCTTAGAAACAAAGAAAAATTAAATAGAGTCTTCTCCTAATTTCCCCACTATCGATAAACAAGAAAATTCAACTATTGATCATTCCCCTACTTGTGACAAAGTGATTTTAGAAGAGCCAACCCTCGAATGTTAAGAACATGTGGTTTGTAGTTCTCCTAAAAACTCTCCTCCTAGGGAGGATACCATGGTGCAAGAAAAATATAACATTGACAATAATGATATATAGTGTCCTTAGAAGAAGATGAATAGACCATGTTAGACTCTCATTCACCAAGGGATGTTAATATTATTCAACCTCAACTCATCCTTTATCCCCCTTCACCCAAACCTAAAAACAAACTCAAACTTGTCCTTTACCCACCTAAGAACAATGTTTCACAACAACTGAGTCATAATACTATTTCTCATACATATCCCACTAGAAACAATATGTGGCCACAACAACCCACCCCAACACCATTACCTTTACCTAATCCCATCTTTCCTAGTGCTCCTTGATTAACTCCTAAGGAGTATGATAATGTTGAACTTAAGAATACTCTTGCAAAGATATCCATTTAGGACCTTCTTTAGAATTCACCTACATATCACACTATGATTCAAATGGCCTTGCAACAAGTTTCTATCCCTTCTAATATGCAACTGACTATTATAGCCACCATGATTCAAGGAATAAATGGTGACATTGTTTTACACCAAAGTGAACTCCCCTATTTGGAAGTGCAAAAGCAACACGATGCTTTCATGATCATAGCTCAATACAAATGAAAGTGATAAAGAGAAATCTTTTTGATGCAATCTCTTCACTTAATGTGTGTAGTGTGAGCCTCTTGCATAGGCTTGGAATTGATAAATCAAAAATTCAACTTGATTATTTATCTCTTAAGGGATTTGAAAATGTCGAAAAGAAACCACTTGGGGTGGTCACTTTACCTCTTACAGTTGGAAAGGACACATTGGATACACCAATCCATGTTATGCTTCATGAACTTTCATGTAATATTCTCTTAGGTAGACCATGGATTCATGCAAGGAATGGGGTGCATTCTACTCTTCATCATAAAATGAAATACATCCACAACAACAAAGTATATACAATTGGTGTTGATCCTGATCCTTATAGTGTCTTACAACTTGAAAAAAACAAAGAAAATCCCTTGAACACATCAACATCAACTACACACATGGAACCTGTACAACAAAAATACAAAGAAAAACACATTGATGAAGTCACAAAGCTACTAGAAGATGATTGGGTTTCCTTAGATTTCACACCAACATTCATGGGCAAGTACAAGATCATAAAAAAGGACTCTGACAAAGGAAATGAAAAATTATTCATGTCAACACAAAACTTACAAGACCCTTTGAACACATCCACCTCAACCACCTCAAAACATAAGACAACAAATTACACAACAAACTTTGAAGAACTCAACAACAAACAACCATTAGATCCAAAAGCAATGGAAAATATTTATGTAAAAGGTTATGAACTTATGAAACAACTTGGTTATAGGGTATGTGCAGGATCATGGTGTGCCAAAAAGTGGCAATGAGGAAAAAAACATGTCTTTCATCAACCCAAAAACGCAAAAATACTGTGTTGAATTTTTTTAGGCTCGGGTGACAGTACACACCACCATAGCAAACACCAAACCTAGTTTTCCAAATTGGATATCCAATTTGTTAAAAACATATATATATAAACTCTGTCACTTTTTAAAAGTCATTTCATAGTTAAAAACTCGCGGGTGCATAGTGATTTGATTCTTCGTGTAATAGATATCCGATTTGGCCAAAATCCGATTTGAAAAGTTAAGATTTTTTATTTTTATTTACTTTGATTCAATTTTGAATTAGATTTGGATAATTTCAAATAGTTTTTTGTGGATTTTTTTAAAAAATATGGTTTTTGATTGAATTTTTATGAAAAATTGAGTTTAGAATGGATTTTGATTAAAAAGAATGTTTTTGTGGTTTTTCTCAAAATAGGGTTTTTGATTGAATTTTTATGAAAATTTTGAATTTAGAATGGATTTTGATAATTAAAAAAATGAATGTTTTTTTGCAGAATTTTTTTCAAAATAGGGTTTTTGATTGAATTTTTATGAAACAATTGAGTTTAGAATGGAGTTTGATAAAAAAAAATGAATTTTTTTTATGGATTTTGATTTAAAAATAGTGTTTCTTATGTTTTGTATTAAAAATTAGAGAATTTTATAGATTTTTGTTAAAAAGTAGGGTATTTTTATAATATTTTCATTTATATTGTCTAATTTTAATTAGATTAATTATTTTTTAACTTTAATCAGGCATTATGGCTGTTAGAATGAGAATGCACAAATTGTAGCAGTTGAGAATGAAAATCCACCAGCTGAGAATCAAAATGCAGAAATTCCAAATGCTCCACCACCTCTACAACCATCAATTGAAGACTTAATTCATGAAAAATTGGAGCAATTGAGGGGAATTTGTGATGTTTATAAGAAAATCCCTCGATTATCCCGTATTTCAACCACACTGACAGGAATAATTACAAAAGTAGAAACCCTCTCCACCCAACATAATGCCTTTCATTCATGGTGAGAAACCATGAGGGAATATTATGCATGTGGATTGTCTTATGATGATGTGAAAGATCTCCAAATAACAAAATCCCAAATAGCCTCTTTATTTATTATCCCTAGCATTGGTTTGCCAGTTAATGTTAACAAACCAAAACTTTCTATAAAATGGTGCATGCATAGGAGCATAGTAGATAAATTTTGGGATCATTGGTGTATGGTTTTTGATAAACCACCCAACAATAATCTTGATGTACCTTTTTACTTTATTAAAAAATTATATGTTAAGTTTTTGTTAGGGCATCATGTCAATTACTTTGACATTAAACCCTTCCAAGGCGTTGGTGGAGGTATGCCTCAAGATAGGCCAGGGGAAGCTAGAGTAGTCAGGCGCCCACATTTTCCCCCTCCTCCCCTTCCTCTGCCACCTCTAGTACAACATCTAGATACTACAGAGGATGCAACCACACAAACTATCTAGGCCATTCACTCTTTGAGTGGTCTTTTGGTTTCCCATGCTTCTTCAGTAGCTTAGCCATAGTCTGGCAATCTTGGCGATTGATCCAGTGTTGTTGCATTATCCTCCTAGGGTCCACATATTTGTGTGCCACATATTTGCAATAGTGTCATCAAATATGTTTGGGTCCTATTGTACAACCCCTTGAGCATCCATTAGACACTTCTGATTATGACATCTAGGATGTGGAGATTATAGCAGATCACACGCAGGGGAGTGGAGCACACACTACAGAGTCCTCTCCTACTAGAGAGGTGGACATTGGAGTAGTTACACAAGTAACATTTAAGGTGTAAATTCATAACTTTCATTTTTTTAAAATGAATATTAATAAGAGATAGTATCAAGTACTAATATTTATTTACATGGTCTATTTAACAATTAATGTCTAAGGAGGAGCTCACACGGGCGACTGATAGCACCCTTAGGGCCATTTCATTTGGCCTCGAGACACACACAGTATGTATTTTCGCACTCACTCATTTACATTTTTTTACTGTATACTTGTTTGTCATTTGAATTGTCATTAATGAAATTATATATTAACTTATATGTTTATCTTATTCTCTACTTGTATGTTTATGGAGGCACAATGTTAGATAAGGGAAAGGTAATTGAACTCAATTTTTATTGAATTAAGATTTATAATATCTTTTATTGATTATGCATACATTGACATAGATTCATAGTTTCATATGTACTTGTCATTTTTATGTACAGGTGGTTGTGAGCTATACATCATTGTCAATAAGTGCCACAACACCTGAAGGAGTAGCTATTCGAACACCTGAAGGAGGAGGTGTTGAAACACCTAAAGGAGATATAGAAAAAGATCAGCCTAAAGAGGTATGTGTTTATTTTATTTTGTGCTTGGTAAATATGTTCTTATTACTGACAATTTTATGCTAACTTGGATCAATTTCACATTTTTTTTTCACATATATAGATTGACGTTACAAAAGTTGGTTTGGTTAGTTCTTTGAGAGGGGTATATTCTAGGACTCCTGACCCTTTGAAGAGATGTATATTTCAGGTAATCAAGATTTCAATTTTAGAGTTCAATTATAATTCAATGTGTATTTATTTTAATTTTAATTATTCAATTTTAACTTATATAGTATAACTAATCTCAATTGTGGTTTGAAATTTTCTCATGCAACTACCTTCAGAGCCAATGAGTGCTTCAAAGAGGCTCCATTTTGATGATCCACCAAGAGTTTAGGATGAGATAGACATTTTGGAATGTAAATTTTGAATAGATACTGAGATGGCATATTCCACTCACTATGCAGCAATTTACTTGCAATGTAGTGGCCAAACAATGGAGAAAATTTGTAAAAATAATATATATATATAAATAGATGTGCACCCTAGAAGCATGAATTACGATTAGAATATCACACAACATCATATGAACAAAAAAACCACCATAAACTTGAATTTCATTTAAAAAATGAATGATAAATATTCATCGTTGAAACTTGAATTGTCGTAGCTTGATATACAAAGTCTATTGATATCCGATTTAAATTTGTATGATATTGAAAAATAAAGACAACTGAGTAGAGTTATCAGCATTCTTCAAAAATCATAAGAATTATTTTAGTAGACTCAAGAGTTATTAGATGTCTTCTTGCAGTCTCAAAAGTTATTTTGTATCATTGTTACATTGGTCTTGAGAGTGGTAGCTTAATATAGGTCCACAATACAAAACCTGGTTTACCTGTGCAGTGTAATAGTGGCATAGGAAGATTTTTCTTTGAAAGAAAAAATGAAAGCTCAACCTCGTGGAATGAAAATTATTGTTTGCAAAACAAATGAATAAGAATGAGGTAGTTAAGGTGTTTGAAGTGATTTAGAGGTCACTTTTAGAGAAGACAGATGTTCAAGAGTATGTCAAGTCAATGAGAACCGAAGTGTAATGTGTTTTAGTTTGTGGTACTCCTTTGTTTCTTTGTAGATGTGTGATAAATTCTTAGTTCAATGATGTTGAACAATTTTTAAAAAAATAAAGTTGTGTCATGGTCCGCATTCAATCCAACAAGCAAAAATGAAAGCTCAACCTCTTGGAATGAAAATGCTTGTTTGCAAAACAAATGAATAATAATGAGGTAGTTAAGGTGTTTGAAGTTTTTTAGAGGTCACTTTTAAGGTGGAAGGATTAAAACTCCATTTTAAATGCACAAAAAAGAATGAAATTACTTCAAACCAAGTTTGTGAAGAAGTTAACTATGTTGCCCACTAGTTTCCCTTAGGAGTCTAAAGTGCTAAAAGGAAGCAATCTTAGAAGGGCTATTTCTTAGAGAACGTGATGCTTAAAGACTCTCCATCCAAGGCTATGGGATTGCGTTGGGACCATCTACAAAAACCTCTCTCGATTTTTGCTATCTCGAAGGCATTTTCCTATGGTGATGACTTTTTAGTGGAGGGAAAAGTTGCCAGATGCAAGTAGTGTAAAGTTGAAAAGTGGTGCAACTTTCATTCCGCAACTCGTATGACCAAATAGACTATTCCAACACATCTGGATGGGTATGTTTATGCTAGGGATGGTCCTCTCTTGCACCCAAATACACTGAATCACTTTGAGATACATTGGACCGACAATTTCCCTTAAGAGTCCAAAGTGTCAAAAGGAAGCAATATTTGAAGGTCTATTTCTCGAAGATCGTGATGCTTATAGACTCTTCATTTAAGGCTATGGGATCATGTTGGCACCATATACAAAAGCCACTCTCATTTTTTGCTATCTCGGAGGTGTGTTCCTGTGGTGATGACTTTTCAGTGGAGGGAAAAGTTGCCAGATGCAAGCAGTGTAAAGTTGCAAAGTGGTGCAACTTTCATTCTGCAACTCATATGACCAAACAGACTGTTCCAACTCATCTAGATGGGTACGTTTACGCTAGGGATGGTCCTCTATTTCACCCAAATATACTAAATCACTCTGAGCTACTTTGGACTAATGATTTCCCTTAAGAGTCCAAAGTGTTAAAAGGCAACAATCTTTGAAGGGATATTTCTTGGAGACCGTGATGCTTACAGACTCTTCGTCCAAGCCTATGGAATCACATTGGGACTTCTACAAAAACCTCTCTCATTTTTTGCTATCTCAAAGGCATTTTCCTGTGGTGATGACTTTTCATTGGAGGGAAAAGTTGCCAGATGCAATCAGTGTAAAGTTGCAAAGTCATGCAACTTTCACTCCGCAACTCATACGACAAAATGAATTGTTCCAACACATCTAGATGGGTACATTTATGCTAGGGATGGTCCTATGTTGCACCCAAATACACCGAATCACTCTAAGATACATTGGACCAATATTTCCCTTAAGAGTCCAAAGTGCTAAAAGGTGGTAGGAGGGAGGATCTTGAGAGAGAGG